>JABUQX010062079.1:15000-18926 GCA_015478945.1 Trachelipus rathkii
TCTCTTATTTATAATATATAATATATATATATATATATATATATATATATCATACATGTATATATAATATATAATATATATCATATATATATAATATATATATATATATATAATAGATATATATTGTTGTTTATATATATATATTAATATATCAAGAATTTAGCGTATGAGGACACGCGGGTTCAGATTCCAAAATATCTTCTGTTGTCTAGGGGATAAATTATTAAAATTTACTGAATATTAGGATCAAGCTTCAATGAGAGTTTACTTACTGATCTGGAAGCTGTACAGGTTTGCAGAAATAATTAAAATAAAACTGGAGTTTTATTGCGTAAACAATTTGATAAAAAGATATGCCAATAACAAGTTCAAAGAACGAAACACATTAACATAAATTGTCCTCGCTTTAACATGACAAATCTGGAGTAACAAACAGAGCAGCAAATTATAAAATCAAAATGTCTTTTCTTAGACTTGATAAGTGTAAAATTAATTCTTATCTTAATATATTACATGCTATCAAGTCAGTTATAATCATAAATATTGAAAATAATAAATTCTCTAATTAAATAATTATACGTTTATAAAAAAACTCTTGACCAATCTTCATAATGAAAAAAGAAATTACTAAGGTAATTTTCCACTACACTCTCTCACACTTATACGCTCTGGCGGATCTCATTATCTACAAAATTATCGCCTGTCCACAATGTAATGCGCAAAGAGTATACATAAATGAAACATATATATATATACCTCACCCTATATATATCATACCAACCTAATACATCACTACTTAACACTAAACTACTATCTATATACTATATACTATTAACTACTTATACTAATATATCCTACCCGTACTACTCTAAACTATACTAACTATATATATAATTATATATAATATACTATACTAACCTCACCACCATATATATAATCATATTATATATATAACTATATATATACTATACCTAACCTACCCTACAAACCCACTCTATATATATACACTATAATACTAATATACCTACTACTACTATAATATACGTTCTATATATATATACCATCTATATATCCTATAACTACTACAACTAACTTAATTGCTTAACTTCACATATACTATATATCACATTAACTCAGATTTTATATAATATTTTCATTTCATGTTATAAGGTAACCTTCTCGCTTTCCTACAACTATATTCGTAAAAAAATATAAAAGTTTAACCGCGAAAAAAATGTTTTATTCTGTAACTCTTGACGTATGTGTCTTTCTTATTATTGCTACGGAGAAGAAATGCCTTTGCTTTAAAACATTTTTTTCAGGTACTCTTACAACTGTAACTACTCGCGCGTACACAACTAAGCGATCAAAATGAAATTAAATGACTGTTTTGCCCTATAGCAATCTTTCTCACCATCTCTGTGTATGTTAATTATTAACATTCGGTTGATCTATTGATGAAATCCTTGTAGCTTGCGAATTGCGCTCGTAAATATCCTCTACTATCCTCTAACCCTAACATACGCTGGGGGGGGGGAACATAAAATTGATTTGTAACGAAATTGCAAGTGTGCCGGAAGTTTTAAATGACAAAGTTGAAGATTTGTAATTAAAGTTTAGCCTTTAGTTGCGAAGTTGCTAAATATGGTTTGCAAGCGTCTTTAATAAATTTATCTAATAAATAATTTGGAGTTCTTCACTTCATACCTTACGAGAAGAGAGAGACTGTCTAGACATAACGCTCATCAAGGATGAGCAAGCAGAAGAAGAAAAGCAGATAACTGCTAGGCACCCAGATTCTCTCGATTTATATATACCTAACTAATATAATTATATACTATATATATATATCTATATATATAATATCACTATCTATACTCATAATATCCTAACTACACATACTATACTACCCCTATTATACTATATCCTACTCATATTATATTAAATACTACTATATTACTCATACTATCATCAAACTATATTTGGACATTTATTAAGTGGTTGATCCGTTACACTATATCAGGTTACGGTTCAATTTGGGGTTAGCTCCTGGTTAGGCTTAGCTTAAGTTAAGTTAAGGTATAGGTTCGTTTACAGAGTTAGGTATTACCAAATCTAACATGTATTTAACTCTAAAATTATTAAATAAACGGATAATTAATTATTGATTATCCTCTGGCACTCACCACTTACTAACACTCAGCCTAGATACTACCTACATATACTACTATATATATATAACTATACCTATACTATACCCTACTTATATATATAACATACCCTACTACTACCTATAACTACTACTCTATACTTAGCCTCCTATACTATATATATATTATTTTAGCCACAGACATAAAATCTTTTTAAGCACTCTCTCGTATATCATTCTAGATGTTTTCAAAATCATACAAAATATTCCTTTATTCCTCTCTTTTACCAGTTCTCTCTTCCATAGTGCACTTTCTCTTAATCCTTCATTTCAAACCTCTACTCACTTCTCATCATCCCATATATAGCTTTAATATGTAATCCTTCTTACTTCCAAAACACAAAAATTCACTTTTGTATAGCTTTCATTTAATAGCAAAGTTTTAACATTGGCACAATCTCAGTTGTGAAAGATATAAATCCAGATAATTATTTTTACCTTTCACTATTTAAAAACTCCCTTTCCCATAATCTCTCAAAACAGACCTCCTTTGAGCTTCTGCCTACCTAATATTAATGCCTTAACTTTTGAGTAGATTATTTTTTAGTTAAAAACAAAAATCACGGGTTTTTCTTTTGAATCAGCATCCCGACTATCAACTCCATACACACAAACACTGATCTATCAAATATCCCCGTGTCTCCACAAATCTAGCTTTCTAATTCTATCTACAATCTCAACAACAGTTTACAATAAAAATCCATGACAAGACTCAGGGTTTAATTATAGCAACCATTGTCTCTCAAATTTTCCTTATCTCTAACACAGTCCCTCCCTTCCTTCTCTCTTAATTGCTGCTGTAACTCAAGCAATTCTATTCAAATAAAGAGATTAACGCTCATTTAAGGTCATCTTCCTCTTCCCCATAATCTACATATTTCTTCACAGCTTCTCCTTCTAACCTCCGATAGCATTCAAGTCAAAAGACCAATACATTAACGTGTTTCCTTATCTTCTAGTATTTCTCTGCACGCATTTTCAAGTAATTAACTTGCAGATCCCACAGCAACAATCGTCTCTAAATCACATTTCCTTCCCAATGTGTTTATCTTCAATATTTTACACTTCACTTCAGCGATTTCGTCCATAATTTTCTACGACTCACCTCCACACCACTTTTTCTGTCGCTCACGTTTAGAAATCCTGTTGTCATTCCGTCTTCCTTTATAACTTGGAACAAGCAGAAGTCTTTCATGTTTTGGGAACTCGACAACAAAGAATAACTCTCACTCTCAAGACCACTCACGGACAATTGACTCACCTCATTTTCAACATTATATATATATCACTAAACTATACTAATATATCATACCTAACTACTATTATATACTAACTAACTAACTTATATACTATTCTATATATATATATATATCTATTATATATATATGTATATATATATAAATATCATATATATATTTAATATAATATATATACCTATATAATATAATATAGATATATATATATAATAATACTATATATAGCATATAATACTACTAATCACCTATATATATACTACACTATACTACCCCCTACCTAATTAGATGACTATATACATCACTCACCTCATACTATATATATATAATACTATACCTACCTATACTCACTCACCTACTAATACTACTCACATATAACCTATAATCCTCTCTATATAATATATATATAATACCTCTATATATACTATAACTACTACACACTATCACTGATTATATACTCACTA
>JABUQX010062080.1:0-50785 GCA_015478945.1 Trachelipus rathkii
AAAATGAATCTCGTCACTTCTGAAACTCTCTAACTCTCACACACACGAGCCACTATCATAATGACGAGCTCCATATCATAATCATCAAGACAGATCGGCACTGAACCGTGTGCTTGGTCCTCAATAAAACTAACTTGATAATGCAAATCTCATGAGCACAATGTGGTTGCTTAATATGTGAATATAATTTAGTAAATAGCAAAACAACGAAATTATATCTACGTCGTTATGTTTTATCTTCAATATTTACCCAAAGATATACTAGAAACTAAGCTACTGCTAGTATAATTGATGAATCAGTTGATTTCATTAGGTGAATAGTATATATATGACAGATAACTTTATTACCAGTTTACGAGTACGCATTAGTATAGGACACGACCTATATATATATACCCTCTCTTTAGGTATAGATGTAAGTGTATGGTGATTGAATACTTGACTATCCTTGTCAAGTTGTTTTATTGTCCTTAATGAGAACCAAGATCTTGAATCCGAAGTCGACTAGTAATGGAGACAGACAGAGTAAATGTGCAATGATAGCAATGAGCTCGGTACGTGACGGTGTCTGTTTTTTGGATTAAGTGTGTCACATACATCTGCAGCTTAGCGATTCTTAGTCTGATAGATTTTGACCCTTCAAGTAGTAATAGCCTATTCTTCAATTTAAATATTAGCCTTTCTTTGATTTGAGGATTCTTTCTGCTCATTAATATATTATTATTCACTTATGATTATTATTATTATATTATTAGTAGTCACGTGGCAATAGTGAGTGTGTAGTTAAGTAGATTCTTAGGTCATTAGAATGACTCTTGAGATCAGCTAAACTTACAACAACATTTGTAGAGAAGTTATAAACTTTCCACTCATCTTTAATTATTTTTTAACGCCTATTATTTTTAATTATATGTTTATAGTATTATATTTAAAACTTAGACTTAAATATATTTTAAAATTTAATGATTATAATAACTTGCTGTTGGCGTTGTCCCACTTGCATCATTTACAATATGTCATTATTGCGTATTAATTTGTTAGAGTAATATTAGAAAATATAAAATTTAAAATATATTCTCTTTGACAAAATTAATTTGAGTTTTGCAACTGAATAATTTAATTGCTATTATTGGATTATTTTTACTTATCATTTTTCATATGAATATTATTAAATTATTTACTATCTACTTTATTTATTAGTCTAGTATATCATGTGAGTTATTATATTTTATTAAATGTGATATGTTATATCTAGACGACTTATTGTATTAATCTGAGCTAAATAATTTACATAATTGACAAAAACAAACGTTTGCGGAGCTACTCTTTTATCTGTATTTTTATGAATTACATACAATCTAGATATCTATATCAGAGAGTATTTATTAATCATCTAATTATGTTTATGTATTTATTTAATAAATGTCCTAAATATATATATATAATTTGGAAAATTTGATACAACCGTATCAAAAATGTCGAAAGTAAGACCCCACTCATTTTTTATGTGCATTTTAACAATAAGAGCCATAAAAAAATTCTTTCATTCAATAAGATAAACGTATATTTGTGCGTTGTTTTAGGTACGCCGTCCCCAGACACCAAAACGTAAACTATCACATCCTCTATTATGTGAATTAAATATATTAAGAAATGCATTACACATTTTAATACTTAAACATCCCGTACGGTGGATACACCATTGATCTGAGTAGAACATATCATTCATGTTGAGCTCATACCTTCACGATATTACATTATAATATTATATTATAATATATATAAATTTAATTAAGTATATAATATAGATTATAATAAATATTTCTAAGTTACCATTATATATATATTATATAAGTATATATATATATATTAAGTAATTATATTTATCAATTTTCAAGAGTATATATTATATATCTTAATAAATATTATTAATTATTATATATATATATTTTATATATATAAATATTATATTATACTATATTAATATATATATATTACATAAGTGAATGCTCTTTAGATATCACAAAAAATTAATTCACACGGTTAACAATTTATTTGAAACGTCTATTTTGCAAATTATATATATGTTACGAAATAAATTTTCTATTATTTTTTTGAAATTATATACTAATAATAAATAATTATAAAAGTTATAATGCAAATAAAACGAATAAATTATATAAGTACTTAAGACCTACCTATTAAATAAAACGATTATTAAAAAACATTTCGCGAATGAATGTCCTGCTAAAAAATATTCAATTAGTCACAGAGCGAACGGTGTCTGAATTCTGAATTTTCAGTAGTTTTCTAGATACATAAATTTATTTATTACATTCAAAAGAATATTTATAAATAGTATGTTTATAAATATTATATATTATAGCTTTATTAAAAATAATATAACTTTATAACAAATAATTATATAATTTAAATTAAATAATAATAAATATTCATTTAAAAAATACTAAAATACTTAACAATAATTGAAGGAATTTATATTTAATAGCTATTATAAATTATTAAAAATATTAATAGTATCGTTAATCAGCATGAACAACCAAAGAAATAAACGTTTAATACATAGAAATAACTTTTTACATAAGCCGAACTTGATAATATCTATAATAAAATTAATATATTAATATTATATATATATTATATATATTAATATAGTTATTATAGTTGATAATTAATATTAGAACGTTATAATTCCACAATTATATAAGACATATAAAACCAATTTAAACTAACAGTACCCTTTAGGCCTTATACAGCAGTGAATTAATTCTATAGCTATAAGATCAGTCACGTTATATATATTGATAAAAATTATTACTAATAAGTTAGACCGATATATATATATATCTATATGATATATATATCTGACCGTGGGTAAAAACAGAAGAAGGAGAGAGAAGGCACCCAAGGGAAGATTCAGGTAAAGAAAAGAAAATCTAAAAATGTTATTGGAGGGAGTCTCTGAATATCTGAGAGTGTTATTAAATAGGTGCTTTGACAAGTATATTTTCATGCTACAATGTCTACTAAAATAATAAAAAAAAAAATCCATTTATTCAAATTAACAATGTTTCTAGAATTGGCGAAAGTTGATTAATATTTAATTATTTTTTTATCTTGAAGTCCTCATATGCGAGGAGGCTGCACATTCTTTAGGAAATACTGTAGGGTATAAGATCTATTAAATGCAAAATATTAGAAAAAGAACAGTGTTAAAACAGCAAATATCATAGCAAGAAGTGAAGCTGTGTTTCTCTAAGAGAGCATCGAATCATGAGAAGAAATCTCTTCCTCTGGTGGCAAGGGGCTAAAACCCCGTTCTATCATTTGTTTATATTTCATGAATGGTGGTGATGATATTTTGTAATGAACTCATCTCACTCCACCAACACCCACCTTGCAGTCCATTGCCGAGAAATGTTGATGTATAAATAAATAGAATAAAATAATAATATATTATATAAATAATCTAATAATAATACTTCCTGTTTTTATATATATAATATATCATATATATATATATTACTAATTCATTACTTACATATATCTATACTTATATAATAATATTACTCCTCTATCTATATAGACTATATATATTATAAATATACTAATATATTAATAACCATAAATATATATAGTTACATATATCTATATATCATATATATATATAGAGAGAGAGGAGAGAGAGAGAGAGATTCTCATAACTCTAGTCAGAGAGCACGAGATAAAAATTTAACTGAGTCTGCCCTACTGATTCATATATTATTACTCTCTTATATATATATATAATATAATATATAATTATATTAGACTATAACATATGTCTTCCTTATATATTATTAATATGAATAAACAATGATAATAGTAGTAGATATATAATTATTATATATATGATATAGTATATAAGTGATTACGTGTCTATGTAAGATGTAATATAAAACTCTATGTTATCTAATATAATATGTGTTTTGATTGTATTTGTTATTATTTAGTATATATATATAAGTTACTTAACGCACACAAGAGGGCTATCGTTGTGAACGTGATTGAAGTTCCAGTGAGTCAAAAAATTTTTCTCAACTAACTTGTCACTATGATTTACTATAAATAACATGTTCTATGGTGAAAGAAATTATTTTTGTTTATTTAATGTATTTTTTTTTATTTAGTTTTTGATTTTTTTGCTTTTTGTTATTTCTCAATTATATGTACTTTTAGTTTTCCTTACGAACATGGTTCTAGTGTAACAGGGAGGCGAATTACATATACTAGACACTACAACTACATCAACATCTTATGCACCATACAAAAGTAATCTTACTTAATTATCGTGCAATTGTATGCGGGCTGAGTTCCGACGGGAAAACACAAGTGGTGGGGGATTCGTTTATTTCCTATACACTCACGATAGGGGATGGGGCGGATGGAAACACGTCTCATGCGAACTATTATATATTCCGATTCAATACCAAAGAGCGGAGTTCAGGAGTACACTTCCCGGAGGAGGGGGTAAATAGGTCTAATTTATTACCTATTATTATCTTCCAGTTAGTTCCCACTCGGAATGGCCGCAGGACCCCGACTATCCTGTCCACGGTGGCGGTATAGTATTCTATTTTGTATTGTGGAGGTATTTGATATTCTTTTGGTGAGTTACATATTTCCTACTAAAATTTTTACGCGAAGCCAGCTCAGGATTCCATAAATATATTGTACCAAAGTTGTAGATCTATTTAGTATTGTAGTTTTTGAGATATGATTCGATGATTTGTTTATTATTTTTTCTTGTTATGTTTTTTGTTATTTATATATTTTTTTTTTATCTTTTATGTCATTTTGCTCTTCTTCCATCTATGTCAATGAAATACTAGTATTATATTGATAACATTATAGCCTACATTGATTAAAAAATATTTTATTTATTTAGATACGAGTCTGTAACGCCGTTCCGTGTGGCGCGTTAAGTAACTTTACCATAATAATTATATAAGTTATATATATTTACTATTAAATAGTAATTAATATTATAATATATATATTAAATATATAATATTTATATATTAATTATAAATATATATTATATATATAAAATATATATATTAAATATAATATTATATATATATATATATATTAATATATAATATAAATATTAATATTCCTAGCAGAACACACCCGTTAAGATAGATCCAAAATGTTTAAAGCTATATATAGATGAAATAATTAAATTCGATCTCAATATCGACTAGTATCGTTTAGTAAAGAGTACAGAGATGTATAAGACATCGGTCTATAAATTAATCAATTAATTTGATAATATATTTTTAAATAACTAATATAATATATATCGATATATCATTAAATCTCAAGACATGTTATAATCCGTAACCAATAGTAAATTATAATTAAGTTATAAAGTTATAAAATAATTATTATCTTTACAGAAAATATAGTTGTAAGTAAGGTAGGTAAGAGTTATTAGGTCCTGGAAAAAAATATAAAGGGGTAGGTGGAGGTAAATATTAATATGTATCGACTTACATGACCACCAAAAGTTGTTAAAAAGTTTATTATTATTTTATTATACATCATATCGTGATCACATTAAAGTTTTTTAAGGTACATATAATTATTTATATTTTTTGACTTATTATTGATATTCGTCGCCAATTTGTAAGAAATGAAACTGGTATGCAAAAGTTAAGTGGCAACAGTAATGGTCTCCCAAATCCACTAAGTTTAATCGAAAAGTAGAAGGACCTGTGTTCAAGAGCTCCTCCCTGTAGTCTATTGGTTTGGAGAGGGAGTCCGTTTTTTTTTTAAATGAGTTTTGATTCCTTATTATCCTGCTCTACGACTCGTTCTCCGGATCCCCTTTCAGGATTTTACTTCGGTTTAGGTTTCTCCTTCGGACCAATTGTAAAAAAAAAAAAAAAACTCGTGGAAACATCAGAAAAGGAGATTTTTATCATTCGCTTACGGACATGACCGGCCATTAAACTCAGTATAAAAAGGTTCCGCTTTTCCTGTGTCCCTAAATCACCGGACTAGCCTTCGCTTGTTTATAAACTTCTCTTTTTTTTTTTACTTTATTTTCTGTAAATACATATATATATCTACCCACGCATAGGGATATAAGCCACGTAATCTCAAAATAGTCGAGGGTTTTAAATAGTAAATATATACTTCATAATTGTAACTTATATAACAAATTATTGAGGTAAAAGCTTACTCATTGATATATTTATCTAATGATATAACAATAAATATTTATTCATCTATCAGAAGATTAGCATTAGTAAAGGAATAATAAAAAAATTCTATATAACTATATTTTCATAATTCCTAAATTATTATATCTAAATTCATATGATGAAAATTAAGAAATTTCTTAAATTCTTTATGCATAATAAGTCAATTGCAAGCATTACTTCGTTTATGTTATTATAATAAAATATATAGAAATATCTCCACCCTATAATTTTCTTATTATTATAAATATTTACTAATAGATATATCTTTTATCATTGATAGTTGAGAAATTAAGTAAGTATAGTTACCGTTGATATATTTAAATTCTATATTTAGTAAAGGGTATTAGGTGATAGCAGGGTAGAAAGCTCAATTATGTTAATAGTCAGACCTAGGTATTGAATTGGACTGTGAATATGATACTACTAGTATAAGAATAATCACTACGTAATATAGTGATTTATATTATTAGTATATGTAATATAATACTAATATATATACTATATATTATTATTATATATATTAATATATATCAATATTTAAGATTATCATATATCATAGGTTCTCTTGTTGGATTTGCTTCGCGCCTGCGATATAAACCGTTAACTACTGGTCATTGATTCCAAATTTTGTAATGGATTGGATAGTACAATAGAATGGTCGTTAATATTTTGTATAGTATGTACAAATATTATTGCTGATGGAAGAATAAAATGATCAAAAAAATTCTTAATCTCTTCATGAAAAAGAATAAATATTTTAAAATTCGTTGCAGACATCTTTATATTTGATCACGAATAAGGAAAAGGTTTTTAGGTGAACATAGAGATAGAATTAGCAATTATATTTATAATTAACATTAGTATCGACTAGCAATAGCTGCTTCTGGTGTTAGGCTGCTATGCCTATTCGAGGATAAATAGTATCCATGTATAGTATTTGTAGAATTGGTTTTTTTCGTGAAGCACTTATATACGCTATGATATTTATTCATTATATCGTAATTGATTTAAAATAAATACTTTGATGGATTATTTCTATTTGTTTTTTTGTCCATGCTTATACGATAGTTTTGTTTAATAATAATATAATAATATTATAATAATAATAACTGCTTTTATGAAAATTTGTTTATGTGTTTATGTGTATAATATATAGTAATGAGTTAGTTAATAATGTATAAATAATAACGATTACAGCGGTATCAGATTAAAGATTCTATTTATGTAATGTAGATTTCTATGCATTGATTTTAATCATTTCAAAATAACAGGATTTATTTCGTTTAATTAAATTTATTTTATTGTTAAAAACAAATTATTTTCTTGCATTAAAACTCTTACACCAAAATTGAGTCAGAAAGGGAATTATATATATATATATATAAATATATTAATTATAAATTTAATATAATATTATAAATAATATTATATAATTAATAATATATAATTATAATATATATATTTAATATATAATTAATATATAATATATATTATATTCTAATAATATTATAATAATAAATAATGATTATAATCAAATAAACTTGGCCAGCACGTTATTTCTCATCCAATTATTACCGCACATATTGTATTCTTACATAAAAAACTAATTAAAATGCTACAGATAAATAACTGGAAATATCATTGCAATGGATAGCTGGTTATCCCAAATTGACTGAGTTCCGGAAAGATAGTAATAAAATTAATAATGATATTAATATATAATAAGTGAATAATATAATAATAATATTATAATAAATATAATATAATAATGTAATATTAATAAAATAAAATTAAAATTATAATTAATATATAATTAATATATATAAGTAATATAATATTATGATATAATATACAATTAAATTAAATATATATTGATAACTCTATATTTTAATATATTAATTTATAATAATTAATATTAAATTATATTATATAATAATATTTATAATTTATTTAAATTATAATACTAGAGCCCAACTGACCCCTCTAGAAATAGCTAGCGAGAGCCAGCGACAACCCGAGCATAGTAATACCATTTTTAGGTAATTCCTCGTGATAAAACTATTTCAATCGACTAAGAAAATGGTAAAAAGAATGGAAAATACACTAAGAGAATAAAACAAAATGATCTAGTGTAATGAAGTATAAAAGCTACACACATCACAACACATTCAAATACACATGCCCTTGGGTGGGCCTAATTGCTGTTATTGTATAACACTCACACACACACACTTAGTTGTTCGTCAAAAGGCTATCTTATACAATAAATATAAGAAAACTTGTTTAAACCAATTTAAATTTTGCTTTTAATACGGCACACTAGGACAGCTCCGAGCCGGACCGGGGAACATATAAGCGGGAGACAACACAAAGAAAAAGTTACATCACATAACCCCGTTAGAAAGAAACCGCACACGGAGGAACACAAACAACAAACCACAACACACACAATCCAATACATCACCTTCAATACCAAATGAGTTGGGGCGGGGATGTCACTCGCAGCACGACCCTCGCCGGCGGGACCAGGTAGTGCATGGGGGATATTAGTCACTTCATAAATATATATATATCACTAACTATTTGTTAAAGGTATTACCGTGCAATGTGGCACACACACGGGCCTCGAAGCCGAACGGGAACACAGGGGGGAATGTTTTCCCTCATACCCCGTATCGGGGAGGCGCGGCGGGCGCACCCCTTATGCGTACGTTCCGGGACGAGTCAACCAGACACCCCACAACCACCAAGCTACAGAGAAACCCCCCGACTAGCTGACAAACATACCAAACAGTGCAGAACTATAAACAACTATAGGGAATTCTTTAATAACACAAGAGAAACAAAGAAGAAGCACACTGGCTTAACCTTCCAGGATTGAGCTATCACCATTAACTCGACCGGAGGTGAGAGGAACCTTATAAAAATACAAACGTCTCTAAATAAACCTAGAGAACATATTGCTAGTCTCTCCCCTCTCCGGAAGGCATAATTATAAACAATATTTTTGTTTGTTTCCTTTTTTTGAGATAGAATCGATTCCTTCACGTTCGCAGCCGTGGAAATCATTGGTTTGCTGGTATAACCAGGACACTCCCATATATAATGTTTCCTTTCGGTGTAGCTTATTGTCATGTTTGAGGATGATAATTTTGTATTTTTTTTTTTACCTATTTCTTATGGGACCTTATTGCATTGAGACAGCATTCCAAGAGACATAAATAGAGTAAAATTATTCACTCCGTTTATACTGAGAATTTAATAGTTTTATTAAAGGATACATATGACGGACGAATGAAACGCTGACTTATATAACGATATATATATATAAAGTTTTACTTTATATATATTATATTATAATTTAATTATAAAACGTAGTATTATATAGTATATAATATATTATATTAATATTAAATATACTATAGGTTAAATGCAAGATCTGCATTTTTATCAACAGTCTTGTCAAGGAGACCCTTTTAACATTATTATATATATAATTATTATATTATATATTATACCTATTACTGGGCCTTTTTTATTTCCGTTACGACATTTTTAATTATATAAATAGAATTAACAATATTACCAAGCAATATTCAACATCATTTTTTTAATTGTTTCAGTTTGAAGCTCAAAAATGAATATAATATATAATATATATAATATGTAATTCATCTATCTACTTTTTTTTTTATTTTTTTTTATTACTTTATTTTTTATTTTTATTTTTTTATTTTTTTTATCTTTATTTTTTTTATTTATTTTTTTTATTTTTTTATTTTTTTTATTATTATTTTTTTTTTTTTATTTATTTTTTATAATTTTTATATTAATTTTATTTTATTTTATTTTTTTTATTTTTATTTTTTATTTATATTTATTTTTTTTTTCCTTTTTGCATTTATTTTGTATATACAATAAATATTTTTAATATCCATTTTAAAAACTAGGTAACAAACAAATAATTTCATTTGGAAAACACATAAGTATTAACCTTTTTCCTGTAGCTATAGTAGAGTGAATTCTTTGAGATTTTTTTTTTTATATATTTTTTTAGTATATGAGCTTCACAGATTCTCATTATCTTCAATACAATCTACATAATATGCTACAAGCGTTTAATGAAGGATAAATTGTGGTAAATTATTTCTTGTGGATATAAATTTTATATATTCCTTGTATGGTAAAAAACCTCTTCTGTAAAATATAAAAGACCTAATTTAAAAAAAATAAATAATAAAAATAAAAATAATAACAGCCTTTTTCGAATTACTACAATACTTAAATGGTAAATTTAGAAATTATCATTTTGGATATTCCTTCTTTTGTTAAAATTTCAGTTTTGAAAACAGTGTGTTAATATAAATAAAAATATTTTAAACTAAATAAGAATTTGATATATTTTTTTTTGGGTGGGGGAGCTGGGACCTATTTCTTTTGACTATTATTATTTATATTATAAATTTATAATTTTATATTATTTATTATATTATTTTTATATATTATTTTTACTATATTATTATTAATATTTTATATATTAATTATCTTTATTATTTTATTTTTTAATTTTTTAATTATTTATTTTATTTGTAAATAGGTATTTAGACCGGCAAGTGTTAGGTGGGCTCTGAGCCTGAACGCTTGAATTCTTATGTGGGTTGGATCTGTTTCCATTTATCATTTTTCCCCGTTAGTTTGGAGGTTGAGGCGTGGCGATTGCGATTACCCTGCGATCATCCTCTAAATATCCAAATGAGCGCCGGTGGTCGTCCGTTGGACTCCTCTTCCTTCTCCGTGTTATGGGGCGGGTGGAATTTAGTTTTTACTTTTACTTTTCTTTTTTTTGTTTTCTATCTTATTGCCCAATTTTATTCTTCCTCTTCTTTTCCATCATTGTTCTCCTGAATTGGTTTTCTATTTTTTGACTTTTTGTTGATCTTTATCTACTATCGATCTGGTTTTTATTTTTTTATTTTTTTTTTTTATTTATTTATTTTTATGTCTCCTTTGGCCTATTTCTTGTAGTTTAATAAAAAGCAAAATTCTTTTCATTTAAATGTCTGATTTTTTTTAATGGTACTGAACAATTTATAGGTCTCTTTTTAAATTAGGCTTTTTCTGTTGCTCTTTTTTTTATACTTTATATTTATTTTATTATACTTAAATTTGTTTTTTTTTTTTTTTTTACATTTCTCAACCTACTTAAATTGACCACCCAAAAGTTATTTCAGCAACTAAGAGAATATGGATCGTTGGTATTCCTTTTCCCACTGGTTTTCTCTGTAGCCTACTCTAGTTTTTTGAGCATATATATATGTATGATTAATAGATATTATTAATTCTTATATATATTATATTATATTATATTATTTATATATATTTGTATTATATTTGATTTATATTTATATATATTATTTATTATTCATACTAATTTCTACTACCCCTATTACTTATACGTTTAATCTAATTGTATCTATATATTAGTTATTATGTATATTACCTTATTTTCTTTATATTCCTTTGTATTTTTTTTTGTTTTATATTATAGGACTATATTTTTAAGTGTAAGTTTTTTACATTTTTTCCGTGCACATTAGAAACTTAGATGCCACTCCAGTCCATCTGCCTTCCCGAGCAATTAATTTCGTTGTCTCTATCGTAAGTGCTGTTGGTAGTTTTTTTGAGATACTTGGATTAGTGTGCTCTTCTTAGATCACGTCTTAATTCCATACTCTATTTATTTATTGCGTATTTTGTTTGTGAAAAGACAATTTTCACAAGGGCTTCTAGTTTGATCGAATTTTTGTATGTCTTTATAGACAGTTTATATTATCAAGCGATGTTTATCTTTTCTCGTGAACATGGTATAACATATGATTAATCTTTAACAACTATTTTTTAATGTTATACTTTTTATATGTTAGGTATCGTTATTTCGTTTCTTGCGCGGGCCTCTTGCGTTTCACTGCATTAACGGTGTTCGGAATCGCTGTTTTAAGTATCGTTTGTTTGTTCTTGAAAATTTCGGTTTTATTCATTACACTTTGTTTTTTGAGAGTTGTGTGTGGTCTATTCAATATCTAACGGTATTAAATTATTTGACTATACATTCAGTGTAATCTTATTGCCTCTGTACAGTAAGTTAATTTGGATTTTTTTATTTCTTTCTCAATTTAGTGGTTTAGAAGACCTGATATTTTTTTTGTCATTCGTTCTTGCGATTTGCTTGGACATTTTCTGCAGTGAACGGTTTGATGTACTTATGTAACTGTAAACGTTTTTGTCATTTCTCAGAATCTATATTACTGATGTTATTATATATTATTATTTAGATATAATATATATATTCATATATCTATATATTTTCATATATCATATTATAATATATCTTTAGTATTTTAGAATAGATATTTCATGTTTTATTATTATATTATGGATATATATATTTTATATAGCCTATTCATTTTCAGATATAGTATTTGTTTAGTATTTATAGTTATTTATATATATATTGTATGTTGTGTATATTATGTATTTTTTAGTCGTGGATACTTCTATTATGATCTTTATTTTTTTTTAACCACGACAAAAAAAAAAGGTTATTCTTTATTTTTTTTTTAGTTTTTTCCGTACAGTGCGGCTCCATTTACAAGTGGAAGTGTGGCATCGCAGGTTATTTCGGAGGGTGTTATTGATTGTAACTGTCATCTCAGGTTTCTGTTAACCGAAGTTCAATTTAGTAGTTGTTCCGAGCCTTTATCAGTGGGATATCATGGCTATGTGTTGGTTCTCTGGACTTCACATACTCTACAACGTTGGTGAGTCGGTTTTACGCGCTGTGATTTTAGGGGGCTATTTGTCATAGGGGTGGGTTGCTGTTCTCGGGTGTATTATCTGTCGTTTTGTATGTAAAGCGTTGTACCGTTGTATCTGTTCTTGGTCGTATGGTATTGAGTTGTCTAGGTGAGGGTATTGAGGATTAAGTGTTAATTATATATCATTCATGCCGTATATACTGTGTAATTTGAATGTTATCGTTTGCATTGGTCCTTCTAGAATTTAGGGGACTCCGCTCTTCTACGACTATCAGGCATAGTTTGTCTTTTTTCGTGTTTCCGTTGCTCGTGGTGTAGTACTAGTTTCGAAAGTGTTACAGTATTAGGGTTTCTCCTGTTTGATCTGTTTTTTCTTCTTTTTTTTAGGCTCGACGTTTCGCTTCTCTGTGTGGTTTTACGTTCACGTCACCTATAGTAACGTCGTTAATACGCATATCCACTTTAGCCACACTGCGCTCACCAAGACCTTATATATATTTATATTATATTATATTATTATATATATATATATATATATAAATATATATTATATATTATATTATATATATATATATATTATTATTTATATATTTATTATATATTATTATATATACTTATAATTATACAAATATTATATTTATTATATATTTATTATTTATTTTAATTTATTTATTATATTATTAATATAATGCCATGGGTGGTATTGTGTTTGTCCGCTGTGCTTGAGTGTTTTGATTGTCCCTTGGATTCGTTTTCATAATAAGGGCGCTAATATTATCTTCATTTCGTTATTTTAACTTTTTCTTTTTTTGGGTCTTTCTTTCTCTCTCTCTCTTTTGTCTTTTTTTTTTCTGTTCATTTTTTTTCATTTTGTTAATTACCTGTCTTCAAATCGTTCTATATTGCTACATTTTTTGCGGTGTGGAGGGTGACTAACTTATTATATATCTCCTTTTCCATTAATTTTTTTTTTTTTTCAATTGGGGTTACGGTGAGTACTTCATAATATTTATTTTTCGCTCTAAGGTGATCTTTATTCAGGTTTATGTTTTTAATTCTTGACTGTTATTTAACTTGCATTTCTTTAAGAAAGAGAGTTGAAGATATTTTACTGAATCATTAAGAACTAAATTTCAATTATAGCTATATCTTTCCACATTTCTATCTCTCAATGTTTTTACATTATTTCTAAATGCAATCTAATTAGGTCTTATATCATTCTTTATTCATGATTCGAATCTTCTTTGTGTTTCGAATCTTTTTTCGAATCTCCTTTTTGTTTCGAATCAATTAAAGTTTTCATTCTTTAAATTTTATTTTCAAATCTACACTTCCTTTATTTTTTTGCGCATTCTAAACTTACGCCGTCTAATTTCAATTTTCCGATATTCTTATTCTTGTTTTTGTTTATTTTTTCTTTAAGATAGTAGCCTTTTCGTTGGGGTCCGTCATAAATAATATTCTGCGTGAATTATTGTCAACTCTAAAAAGCTCGACTTTCAAACATTAATATGCCCTTTTTCCAATTCTAACCATCAAACTTTTCCCAAACCGCTGGAAACACAGTATGTTGTGAGTCGATGGTAATGAAGGGATATCTTGCATCGGTAAGTGTTCGTGAGAATGATATTGTCTGATTTTCTGATTACATTTCGTTTTTTACAATTTTCTGCATCATCGGGTATCAAAACATCGAACATTATTATGAAAACTTTGAAGAGCTTACGATTCTCATCAACGTATTCAGATGATTAACATTATATCATCACTATATAATGCAAAGATTTTATAAATTCTAGATGGGTCATGCAAGAGCATACGGCAACTTTTTTCATGGGTATTTTTGAAAATTTTTTTCAATGAAAATCAATAAACATTTTAGTATAATCTGCAGAATATTAGAAGTAGGTAGTTGCCCACAAGTTTGCTTGTTCTGTTCTCTGCTATATTGACAAAGTGCTAAATTTGTTGAAGTTGTAGGATTGGTGCTACGTGGGCTCCCTTTCAAAGTCAGATATAAATATTTGAGATGTTGGAAGTCGTCAGCGTGTAGGTTGTTGATAATGATAATCTGAGATCAGAAAGGTCACTTGATTGAATTTAAGTTGAAGAAAAAAGCAGAGATATGGACAGAGCTTTCAAGGAGACAAGCTGTTATTAATAATACTATTTATTAAAGTGAGACATTGGTAGCGTCTTTCTGAAGTTCAACTTCCGTGTTTTAATTCATAGAGGCTGACTCCTGGAAAGTAAGATAGATTAGAGATGAAGTGATGTGATACCATCTTCTGTATAGATAGAAGCCTTTTATGGTAGTCGAAGCTTTTGCCTGACCTCTATCTAACTCATTGGTATATGTTATCGTCACATGGGCAATATGATGGGTGTGACTAGTCCCTCCGTTGTACTAAGCCAAACAGGTCTGACAGAGGTATAATAATGGACCCTTTTGTTTTTCTTTGTTATCAGGAAGTTTATCGGTCATTGTCAATATTGATCAATCTACATTAAGACATATTTTGTCCTGCACAACAGTTGTCCGTCCGCAGGCGTTACGGTGTAGCTGTGTTAGTTTTAGCTTAAGTTTAGGTTTAATTTTATTTTTTACTCATTTCCGTTTATTTCTGTTTGTTTTTGAGCATTTTTCTAATCGTTTGGTTTCTGTTTATTTTATTAATTTTGTCTTTTCTTTTTTTTTTTGTCTGTTTTTATTTGGATTACGTTAGTGATATTGTTATTACAATTGATATTTTTTTTTTATTTTTTTATTTACAATCATGTCGATCTGTTCGGAACTAGCTTCCATCAATCTATCTGGAGAATGTACCTAAGGATCGACGAACTAACTTTAATCTTCAGATGATTCTATAGTAATATAGATGGCGTTTTCTTCTTCTTGCGATAGAGTCTTTGCCTTAAATTGAGAAGAATAAAGAAGTTCTTTCATATCAACCTTCCTTATTAAGGATATATCGAAACAACTCTTTTTAAAAGAACCAGAAGTTTTATAAGTACTGCTATTATGCAGTGGCGAATTAGTTGGAGGTCCTGAGAATCTGTCGACATCTGCATGTTCATGGTTTGTTATTGGCCCCAGACCTTTCGTTTTCATTTGTCGATTTGGCCTTTTTTCTCCATTTTTACTGATCGCAAGTTATTGATTGCGCTTGCTCCAACATTATAGTACTAATATGTAAATGTGAAAGTGCAATAGACGATTATAGTTTTATTAAGTGCGATATCGATTTGCTTTTTACCTAATGGCATGATGACGTATAGTTTTTTACTAAGCAATTAGTTTTTACTAAGGTTACGAGGCACGCTAGTACCATATTATATTTTTTCGTGCTATCGCTATATTTGAGTGGAAATCTCGGAACGCATTCACAGCTTAATAACTTACAAGTTAGGAATACTTATCAGATCTTTTATGGGTTTTTCGTAACGTTCCTTTCTAGTGTTGAGCTACATAGAGTGAGCGAACATGACAAAAGGGGGTTTTTTGGATGTAAGAAATTAACTAATGTATCTGTGGTCAAGAGTTGCCTGGGTTCGGTTTGATGGACGTAGGGATTAGCTCGACGTGTCTAAGAGTTTTTGATATATTTTCATATTTTATATATTAAAGTATATATCTATGTCTCATGTACTAGTATATATTATATATATCCTCACCCACATTTATTATTTTATATCTATATATTATATTTATATATATTATATTATGATATATTGTATTTTTTTTTTGTCTTTAGTATTATTATGTGGGGTACTTCTCACTACTCATTTTTATTGTTATAGAAGAGTTGAGTAGAGATGAAGTGAGATTAGAGTATGATTGAGAGATGATTTGATTCGTGATGAGAGATTGAATCGAGAGAGAGAGAGATGATGAGTGAAAAATCTAGAAAAAAAAATTGTTGAAACTTTTGTTTCTTTTTTCTAGGATATACCTAAACGGTTCAGAATTAAAAGGAAAACTTAATTTGGCATTTATTTTTGAAATTGGGCACTTATTAAGGTACGAAGTTTCGACAACAGACATGAGCTTGTGTTTCATTCTAATTTCAGGTTCATTTTCTAGAATATTATTATAAACTCTATATTTATAAAGTAGAAAATTAGATAATTAAAAAATATGATTGATTTATAATATTTAAGAGTATAAATAAAACAATTTAAAAACGTCACCATTCAAATTAATAATTAATAATTATATCTTGAATTCAATAATTAAAATAAATAATGAAATAATTAATATTATACAAAAAATAATAATATAATTAATCAGTGAATAATAATAATTCAATAATAATAATTAGTTTAATGAAAATGTATAGTAATAATAATATATAAGTTCTAATCTTTAAAATGCATCTTAAAGAAAAAGATTCATTTTAGTAAAAATTTCTAATTGAAGGGTACTGAAGTACATGTAATAACTTGAAAATTTACCAATAAATTAAGTATAATTCCATCTACTGCTTTGTTTAGTAGACATTTTAATACACCAAACACTAAAAGCATTTTCATACAATTTCTAAAAAAAATTTAACGCATTTTGTAAACTCAGCAAAATTTAATTTGAAAAGTTAAATGGTCTTATCTTCCTTTTCAAATTTCTCAAAAGCTCCCAAGCTTAATAAAGAAAACTAGTATCCATGATTCTTTCTTAATTAAT
The DNA here is from genome assembly GCA_015478945.1 of Trachelipus rathkii. Lineage (NCBI taxonomy): Eukaryota > Metazoa > Arthropoda > Malacostraca > Isopoda > Trachelipodidae > Trachelipus > Trachelipus rathkii. Next base: position 17,769 of record JABUQX010062080.1, read on the forward strand.
TTTTATTTAAATATGCACACTAAAAAATAAGCAATATTTTAAAGTTCTATTTATTAATTACGGATTTACATTAAATCAAATATCAAATGAACATTTAATATAATCATTCACAATTGTAATGAATCTGAGTTTGAAGTTAAATTTTCTTTTGGGTCCAGATTCTAAGAAAGAAATTATGAAAAGAAAGTCTACCTAATTAGTAAATAAACTTAACAGTTTCATCATCTCACTGTCGATGAAAGTTGATTAAATTTAATTAACTGCAGATTACTCATTAGAAAATGTGTTAATTAATAAGACAATTTAATGATTTACAAGTTGGTAGAGATATAACACTTTTGGAACTTTTCCCCGATTTAATTTGAACTATGACTCTGTACTGAATAAAAACTATAAATCATCTTAATATACCAAATGAAATTCTATCCCTAATTTCAATTAAGCATTATTGAAATGACAATGCATTAACCAAATGCAGTAATTGTATGAAAACAATGGTATGATTAAAGGGATTCAAAGTATTAAAATAATGTAATTTTTTTTTCATCAGTTTCACACAAACCAAGAGGGTTTTTGATAGGTCATCCAAAATTATATATATATATATATATATATTATATATATATAAAAATTTACTAGTGAATATAACTATCTTTAGTAATGACCTAAATGAGTGATTATAACATGAGTAGCTAATAAAATTATTATATCTACTCTAGTGGTGCGGCAGATAGTATGAAACAGTTTAATGTCGGACTCATATAAACTAGAGCTATTCACCCGATATATATATACTATAGTATCAGATATAAGTAGTATATATATATAATACCTACTATTTAATAGTATTAAATAATAAATAAAGTTTAATATAAAAAATATAAATCACTAGATATAATAATCACTATAGTGGTTACTGTATAAACAAACAGAGATATGGAAAACAAAAACATTGGTGGAAAATCAGCATTACAAGCATGTAAGTTTCAATATTAATAATGATGTGGGACCTATTATATACGGAAATTTCGTTCAACCTGATTACTAGAATTATTCTCCTAGGGGAAACTGGATACAATAGATTTATTAGTCCTGGAGTAGATAGGCGCTATTATTGGCAAATAATTAACAAACTATCTTAAATGTAAACTTGATAATGTATCACAGATTATAAGGGAAAAATGATTGAGAAAATGAGAGATGAGTAAGAATTAAAGAAAGATATCTCTACAAAATAAGAACCTATTCTGCCAACTTATTAGATACCCACAGGAAACCCCTAGAGATTATTTTTATCATAGTCTGCTCGTATTGAGTATGCAGATTGGGTACCAGAGAAAGATCGATCGAACACTCTCATCTACTATGTTCATAAAGAAAGGTGTTCAACAATCAAAACAACTGAGAGGAGATACATGAGCGTTAGTTTGCAACTTAAAGGCATATTAGGGTCTTGATAACGGAGCTACAACCAGTAAACAATGTCTGCCCCATAGGATGCACATGGTCTCCCAAAATTCATACATACTCTCTGCCAGTTACATTATTGTGCATGGTGATAATGTCGAGAGTACTGAGCACGAGCTAATGGACATAGTCATAAATGGCTTCTCTCAGAGAGTCTTGAATAATATATTATTGCCTTTATTACCATGCATTCAATTCTCGTGCACAGTCAAGGCAATCTGCGTACTCACAAGCCTGGATATCGAGAGGTCTCACGACGCACAGTACACTGACTTTAGTCTCGGAGAGGAGTACAGTTGCTGATAGAGTCAGGATTTTCATCTGTTACCAATTATCTGTTCCTTTCTATTATGTTATAAATAAGAGTCATCATAGTCTCCTATGATGAAGTGATGCAGAGCGCCGAGAGTCTGTTTCCCTACCTATTGGCACATTACATCTTACTGTTTTACATTTAGAAAGATTCTCTAACCGCGTTGTTGGTACAAATCGACCATGGAGATTTACTAGCCTATGGCAACTTCCTTCTCGCTGCTTTGTAATTTGCGTGCTAACCAAGGTTTAGTGAGACAAGACTGGTATATCACAGTTTACTAGAAAAAGTGAACTTATATCTGTACAAGGCTGGTGTGCTTATTCCTTAAAATTCGCTCACAAATCCTCCCCATGCTCGTCTGTCTGTTCTCTGTCACTCAATATCGACTTACCTCCACACCAGTATTTCAAGCTGGTGTTTGTCGGATGATCTTTTTTCTGGAAGCACAATATCGCCAAACTCAGCAATTGATACACTAGAAGTTAGCCTCACAGAGAGATCTGTACCCCTGCTAGCAAGAAGTTCAACAACGTAACCTACTGTATTCCCTCTTTCGAGAACTTAATATCCGTGTAAGTCATCGGATATTCACACTTCCTTCGCTCTCTCAAAAGTGATTATTGTGGACATCCAAATCAAGCAAGCGTGTGTCGACTTCTCTACGGATGTATATAGGTTGTAGCCCTCGAGTCACTACCGCTAAATCACGGGGACTATGTCCGCCCTTTTTCGTATTCAGGAGTTATGGTGAGACCACGTACTGTCATTATTTGTGTGAAAATACACTTTTTCTTGTCAGTTTCTGGTACGAATGAAATTGTCCAGATATTCAGAAGAGCCAAACATCTTGATGCTGCGCGTCGGCTCATAAGAAAAATTGATGATTGTAAATAATGGTAATTGAAACCTCTCAAAAAAATTGGTTAAAAGCAATTAAATTTTAAAAACAGTGGAAATATCTTAATGGTGTGTGTCATGCCCGCTTGAGTAATAGTCATAAGAGACATAATTAATAAAGAAATAAATAAAGGAACTTTTCACTATTTAGTAAATAACTATTTTAATTCATTTGCTATACAGTAAAGTGATCTCTTCAATAGCTCCAATTCACCGAAATACCTATTCCTTCTTGTACCATCAATATATATATAATATATATATATAGTATAATATATATAATATTTTTTATATAATTAAATATATATATATATATATATAATAATATAATACTATATATCAATTAATTATAATTAATATATATAGTATATATAATTTATTATATATAACTAAATTCACCAAGAAAGCAGTAAATTCGGATCTTTAATCTTATCAGAGAAATATATAAACCCAAAGGGAATTAACGTCACCCTGCATAAAGGAAAAGGAATTCATAAGGTAATTTGTAGGTAGTTGTTAAAGAGTAAGTTATCAGAAGAAGAAGGTAGAGTGGAAAGGTTAACGAAAGAATTAACAGAAAGTCGAAATTCATATAGTGTTGTTATAAACACATATGAAAATAAACTTAAAAATAAAGATGAAGAAGTTAAAATTTGTCAAGAAACACTTGATTCAAAGATCTTAGAGATTACAAAATTAGAATTACTTTTGGCAAGTTCGAAGAATAAACTTGAAAACAGAGAGGTCAGACCTAAACCTTCAAATTCAGTTAAAACGGATAGAGAGAGTTTGAGGCAAAATGTAAGGAAAAATAAAAACATTAGAAATAAGCGAGACGAAAAAAATGAAATGGAAAATTTCAAGCAAAGATTAAGAGAAACTTCAAATATTATATCTGAAAAAGATAAAGAAATTGAAACTCTTAAATGTTCTCTATTAAGTCATGAAAACTTGAAGAAGGCCTATGACCAATTGAAAAGTGAATTTGATAATAGTAAGAATGCAAATGAAACTCTGAAATCAGAAAATGTTTCATTAAGTAGTCGTTGCTCAGAATTAGTTAGCATATCAGAAATTAGTAAGGCCAATTTCGTAGCCAAAGATTTAGAGTGCAATAAGTGGCGGTTAGAGTTCGAAAGTTTACGTGATATTATTCCTCAGAGAGATACAAACTTTTCTTCTAAAAGTATTAATGAACATGCAGTATTACAAAATAGTTACCATGAGTGTGTTCCCTCATCCAGCTTCCAGGATCGTGTAAAATGCCTTGAAGAAGGGGAGGTTGGATTTCAAAGTTTTAATGTAGAAGAAAGGATAAAGTTTACTCAAACAATGGTTTACCTTCAGAAGCAGATTAGTCTTACAGCTGAAGCTTTAAAAAACAAAGATAGACAAATTATGGAACTTAACAAACAATTAAACTCCCTATCGTCAAGTTCAAATTCCATGACCTCACAGTTATTGTTAAATCAGAGAGATAGCATTAGTATTAACTATTGTGATAAAAGCACATCTATTGATGAAGATCTTAACCCCATGGAGAATAAGAAGATAAACGATCTGACTTCAGAAGTAACTACATTGAAAGAAACTCTGGTTTCGAAGGAGACTGAATTTAAAGAAAAGAAGAGAAGATACGAGTCCAATTTACGTCTGTTGACAAGAAAATTAAAAGAACATATGAAAGGAAGGAGGACCGCTGAAAAAGAGTTGGAACATGCCGTACAAGAAAAGAAAGAAAGTTTGGATTCAGAAGAAAAGAAATATAGTGCCTTGAAAAGCAGGTAAAATTTCATTTAATCTAAAATTTAAATAAATATACCTATTACTTTAAAAAATATACTTGTGTTTAGATGATTATTATTATTATTATTATTATTATTATTATATTAATTAATTATTTTTATATATTATTATTAGTAGTAGTAGTAGTAGTTTGGCACCGGTTTGGGATCTACTTTGGAATTGCTTGTTTTATCTTTGAGAATTATTGATTGTAATAATTTAGTAAATGCTATTACAATTTATTTTAAATCATTACGATACACATTGTTTGTAGATTATGAAAACCATTATGTAGTTTGTAGTTATTTGACCCTTTACTTGCTGATTTCTTTCATCATCATCAACTGCCTCTTTTTCCCATAATTGAGAGTGAGGTTAGCAACATGCATTAGATTTCCGAGGCATGCATGAGCATTCTTAGGGTTTAAATAAGCGGTAGCGGAACTCAAACCCAGCTATCACTATCAACTTAGTCACCTCATACGACACGCAGAACGCACGTTGTGGAAATTGTTTCTCCACTACACACGGATAATACTAAACATTTGCCCATGTTCAATATTTTATTTATTTATTATTCTTTGCTTTTTATTTTACTTTTAATGATTTAACTTCAATGAAGATTTTTCAAACTTATTTCACACATGAAAGTATCTCTCGAAGACTGATTATTATTGTAATATGTCATTGTACTACTTCCTCTGCTTTCTTAGGTGTTGTTTTAAATTGCACATGCAAAGCAATATCCAAATTATGAAACTTTTAACTGTTAATACCAAGAAAAATATTCTTTACAGGTACATTGATTTGGAAAGAAAATGTAAGAATTTAGATGCTGTTATTTCATCAAGAAATAGTTTACTCAAGGAAAAGGACCAAAACATCACGAGCCTAGAAAACGAAATTCAGAGAGAAAGAGATTCGATTCTACAGATGCAGAAAGAAATTGGACAGATAGAAGGTAAATTGAGTGAGCTTAAGAATTTAAGAATTATTTATGAGTGAGCTTAAGAATTTTAGAATTATTTGTTTTTTTTTTGTTTTTTGCCTATCATAGAAAAAAATATTTTTTTATTTGTTACAACTATATGTTGAAAAATATATCGCACTGTTTATTTTTTATTTAAAACTAGGAGTAGTAGATAACAGAAAATATAATTTTTAAAATTGTAGTTGTGAGGCTATTTAGAGAAACGAAATAAATTATAGAAATTTCATTTAAAAAAAACGTCAATTAAGACCCAACTAAACACTATTAAATTGCAATGAAATTTAGTCTGCTTTTGAAATTTGTTCAAATTATTTGCTAATAATAATAATTAATTCTTCTTTTCAAATCCTGAAAATACCGTTAAAAAACTTCAATTTTTAAGATTAAGAAAATAATTTCCAAATGTGAAATTTTAGGGAAAAATCGTACTTTTTAGAGTTCTAAATTCGTAATGTGAATTTTATAAGAAATTAATGCGTTAATTTGTAGGATATGTTTAAATGATATTTTATTTAAAACAGTATTAATAATAATGAAAATATTTGGTAAAATATATAAAAACAAATATGCAAATTTTTCATTAAATAAGAATATTTCAAATTTAAGACACCTAAAACAAATTAAATAAAATAATTTTTACTATTATGCCTCTCTAGTAAATTGCATTTCATATGAAAATTCACATTATTATTTATTTCTATAATGCTGAATAAATACCTTAAAACTCAATTTTGTCGAGTTGTTCGACTAATTTTCAAATTGTTGAGAAAGCGAGCTTTGCTTAAAGCTAAAATCTGTGGAAAATGTTTTGAATCCTGATATAATTTCATAATTTCTGTACATGAAGTTAGATATTTTTTTATTAAACAGGTTTTCACCAAATAATAATAATAATAGTTGGTATATTAAAACTAAATATTGAAATTTCATTAAAAAAACGTTGATTTTAGGACACAAAGAACAATTAATAAATTCTCTTTCTGCTTATTGAAATCCCGCCATTTTCAATGTAATACTACAGTTTTATTTTTTTCGAGAGAGTCTATCACAAATACATAACCGTGTTTATATATAAATGCATACAATATTAAAGATATAACCAAAAATAAAATATTCAAATGTATGAAATTTAGGAAAAATCGGCTTCTATTAAAAGGTCTAAATTTGTAATGTGTAAAAATTTATTAAAGAGAAAAAAGCGTAAACTATCAGTTAAAAAAAGAGATAGAAAATTTAATTACAGATTATAATAATATAAAAACAGTTTTCATTTATCCTCTTAATTGAAAAGAAGTCATTTTTATGCTCCCTCGGATAAGGAACCAAAAAATACAGAACTTATTCAGATAAAATACCCACAAAATCCATGACAATCTAAAAAACTATTATATATATAATTTCTACTTGTTTCTGCTTTTGTATAACATTGCACTTTCAATGCAATAGAAGCAAAATCCGTGTTTAACAATGTAAAAAAAATTCCAGCATGAAAAACAAACCTTGATAGTATACTTACCCTAAATTCATAATGTTTTGTAAATAGATTTTTTGGATAATATATTTTCGCTACTTTATAAAGAAGTTATCTAAAAAATCTCGATTAATTATCAATATAATTATTTTTAGATAATTTGCTACATATATTTTTAGATTATTTTATAAAATTTACATTGTTTATTTTCAACTTTTATCATTTACTAATGAATAATAAATTGACGTTATTTATTATATATACAAAAATATGATTGATAATTTTTCATTATAACATAATCGTCAAATTTAAGACACCATAAATAACAATAAAATAAAATTCTCTTTTCCTGTGTCTTTAGAAAAATTGAGGAATTCTCAATGAAAAATCATATTATTTTTTTTCATTAATGTGATAAAAATTTTGTTAAATGGGAGGAAATAATACTTCAATTTTTAAGAATTTACCAAACTAATTTCTAAATATTTGTTGATAATATTTAGCATGAGAGAATGCGCTACCCTCTCTTTACCAAAGTAATACTAAAATATTTTGTTATGTGTTGAAATTTAAGAAAAAGGTGTTAATTTTTTAGATTATATTTTTTTTTTTTTTAAGTTAATAACAGGTTTTCTTGAAAAATAAGAATATTAATTTTGGGTTATTTTATTATAAAAAACAAATACTTGAGAAAATATTACAATTTAAAAAATAATTCGTCGAAATCTTACCCCTAAACTTAATAATAAAAGTTCTAGGCGTATTTCGTGGCGTTTAATTGAAACTGCCACTTTCAAATGAACACGATTATTTGTTTCACAATCCGCTGAAAAATACCAGTCTTACAGGGAAGGGAACGATTTCAATCTATTTAAACGGATATTAACAAAATTATAATTCAAATGTTGAACAGTTTTAGGAAAAATCTCTGTTACTCTAATGTAGTAAACTAAATTTTGTAATGTTGAAAATTAAGTAAAAAATAATTAAAATTTTAGAAGTTAAAAATTCTTTTTACTAAAACAGGTTTCACTAACTATGAAAATTAAGAGGATTAGCAGAAATATTGAACATTTTTCATTATAAAAAACGTCAATTTAAGACACCTACAAACTATTAATAAATTCAAACTTTTCTGCTCTTTGAAATAGCAGCACTTCAATCAAACACATTATTTTTTCAAATGCTCTCAAATACACGTTTAAAAACTCAATTTTAAGATTTACAAATAATTTCAAATGTCTGAAATTTAGGAAAAAATCGTACTTCTAAAAGAGTTCTAAAATTTGTAATGTGAAAATTTAAGCAAAAGCGTAATTTTTTAAAAGTTATAATTTTTTTATTTAAAACAGGTTTTCAAATATTATGATTATTATTGTTGGTATTATAATTATTATTAATTTTAAAAATATAAACGGTGTTTTATTTTAGCATTTGAAAAAATAATTTTGTTTCATGAATTGCAATTTCCAAAAAGCAGGAAAAGCATAATTTGGAATATTAGTTTTTAGGTGTCTTTAATTTTGACTGTTTTTTAATGATAATTTCAATAATTGTTTTATTTATACCAAAATATTTCATTAGTAGGAAAAACCTGTTTTAATAAAAAAATATACTTTTTAAAACTTCATTAAATTGAATACAAGTCGTTTTTCTTAAGAGTTTTCACTATTACAAATTTAGATACCCTTAAAAGTTACGGGTTTTTCCTAATTTGTAACATTTGAAAGATTATTTTGAAGTTCTGAAAAATTGAGGTTTTTTAAACGGGATTTTAGGCGATTTGAAAAAGAATAATATGTTGCATTGAAATGCAATTTCAAAATCAGAAAAGAGAAATTTGTTAATAGTTTTAAGTGTCTTAAATTGACGTTTTTTAATGAAAATTTTGATAATTGTTTTTATATATATATATTGATTTCATTTAGTTTAGTGAAAAACCTGTTTTAATAGAAAAATTTGTTAACTGGCTAAAAATTACGCGTTGTTCTTAAAATTTTCCACAGTAGCATAATATTTTTTAGAAATCCCCTTAATAATAACAGATTTCTTCCTAATATTTATCTAATTTACACTTTTGATAATTATTTTTCCGTCCAGATCATGATGAATCATGCATTATTGTTTTAAGGCCGGGTGTGTAAGAGCATAATAATAACATTTAATTAATATGTTGCAGTTGAAAATTGGCAATTCTTAAGTACTGAGAGTAGTTAAAGTTTATTTCCGGCTAGATTTGCAATTTGGTACTATTATATTTGCACGATAGTTTTTTAATGAAAAAATTTCATATATTTCATAGAGTGTGTAATTTTTATAATACCAAAATATTTCTTTTACTTAATATTTATTTTAGTAGAGAAAAATACTGTATTTAAATATAATAAAAAATTTAACAGGTATAAAAAAATTAAACTCTTTTTATTTTAATAATTTTCAGATGAGTTTCTTTAGAACTCTTAAATGTACATATTTCTACGATTTTTACTAAATTGCAACATTTGAAATATTATTTGAATTAATTTCTTTATAAAATTTGTTATTTAACCATATAATTTATTTAAGCATTTTGAAAAAAATAATGTTGTTTTATTGTGAAATGACAATTTCAAAAAAAGCAAGAGAAGACAGTATTTAAATATGTTAATTGATTACTTTTTAAAGGTGTTTCTTTGTATAAGAGGTGACGACTTTGTAATGAAAATTTCAATATATTGTTTTTAATATACCTATATATTTTTAATTAGTAGTGAAAAACCTGTTTTAAATATAAACATTCTTATTAATTTTCAGAAAATGTTTTATATTTAATCTTATATCTTATTCCAGAATATTGAAATTAAATTTTAGGATAAAACTCTTAAAAGTACGTTTATTTTTTCCTAAATTTCAACATTTGAAAAATTTTAATTTTATTATAGGTTATATATCTTTTAAAATTTAGATGAGATTTTAACGGAACGTCCAATTATTTTGAATAAACAATAATGTAGTTTTTCATTTGAAATACCATATTCATAAATAAGAGCAGAAAAAAAGTAGGAATTTTTAGTGTTAATAGATTTTTCCTTCAGTGTGTCTTATAGAATTGGACGTTGTGTTATATGAATTATCAAACAAATATTTATGAATATTTAAACCTTCACCCTAATCCCCCACCCAACCCGGGGTATTCATCTTGTGACAAACTCATGTTTTAATAAAAAACCTATAATTCTACTATTCTAAAAATTACAGAGGCAATAAATATTACCGTCGCATATATTTTTGAGGAAGGGTCTAACAATGTTCCTCTGGAGTGTGGTTTCCGTAATTTACACCATGGTTGTAATATCTAATTTGTTAATTTCTTTAAAATTGAAGATTATGTGAAGGGCGGTTGATGTTTTAGCATTTCGCACACGAATAATGTGTTTTTTTATGAATTGGCTGCCCATATTTTTCAATTATAAGCTGTATGATTGCGCCACTCCCGCCGCTAATAAGTTTTTAATGTTTCTTTAAAAAATAATTATATCTGTTTTTGTTTAGATGAAAGTTCAATAATCTGGTTGTGTGTAGATATGACCAAATATTTTGTATGTGAGTAGAGTTGGAAGAGACATGTTGTATTAAATCTAAAAGAATAATTATAAAAAATAATACTAAAATTATCTATGGTTTATTTATGCTTAAATTTTTACTATTTATCTATAAATTTTTAGATCTATCTCTTACAAACGTACTCGTTTATTTTTCCTTAAATTTCAACCCATATGGAAAATATATTTGAATAAACTTGCTGGTTAATATTGATTGTTATTTAACGCGTATTTTTTTTCTTCATGCTATTTTGAAAATAAATAGAGCTTGCTGTTTCATTGTAAATGCAATGGTCAAAAAGGGCAGGTGAAAAGCGAGATGTGTGTAATAGTTTCTAAAGGAAAGAGAATTGTAAGCAAATTGAGGACGGCGGTGTTTTTGAAGAGTAAAATAATTTTTTAAATATTTGTCTTTGTAGGGGCCCCCCTATACCAAGTATTTCAATTCTCTAGTAGTGAGGATTAATAAACCGTTAATTCACAAACAAAAAGAGGACCCCCCACTTAAGCTTCGTGCATAAATACGATTATTTCTTAAATATTTCACATTACAGAAATTATAGAACTATCTTCACCCAACGGTAACTGTATTTATGTGCAGTTAAACCATTTTGAATATATTTGTTGTGGTAATCTTAAAATTGAGTTTTTTTAACGGGATTTTTAGTATTAGCGGTTGAAAAAATAATGTGTTTCATTTGAGAATGCAATTCCGTCATTAAAGAGTAGAAAAGCGTAATAAATTAATAGTTTTACGTGTCTTAAATGACGTTTTTTAATGAAATATTTCAATATTTGTTTTTATTATACCAAGGATATTTACCATTTAATCATCTCCTTGTTTTAATTAAAAAATTTAACTTTTCCCAAAAATTACGCTTTTTTCTTAAATTTTCACATGTCTGCATAGATTTTTATAAAACTCTTTAAAAGGTACATTTTGTCCTAAATATTTACAAGAAATGAAAATTATTAGGAATAATTGCAGATCATAAATCAGCAAATTCCAAAAGCTCATTTTCAGATTTGAAAGAAATTGATCAAAGTTTCAATTGAAATGCAATTATCAAAAAGCAGAACAAGGCGATATTTGTTAATAGTTTTCGGTGTCTTAAATTGGCGTTTTTTTTTATTGAAATTTCAATATTTATTCTTTTTACTTTTAATATTTAATGGGAAGAATAAAAACGGTTTTAATGAAAAAACTTTTAAACTTCTAACAAATAGTAGCATAATTTTCTTAAAATAAAAATATCACAATTACCAAAATTATAGAAACTCCTAAAAGAATACCGATTCTCCAAATTTCAACACATATTGAAATATAATTTGATATAATATGCTTAAATTGAGTCATAAACGAATAATTCTTTAAAGCATTTGAAAAAATAATGCTGTTTTTACTTGCAAACTGCAATCTTCACACATTAAAAATGCAGTGAAACATTGACGAAATTAAGCCTGAGTAAAAAGGTTAGAATAGGTGAACTATAACATATGAACGTTTTTTATAAGTGAAGAAGATTTGAAGGAATAATTATTATATAATCATAACCAAAAAATAATAACTTATAAATTAGTAAGATTAAAGAGTAAAGTTACATAAGAGATATTGCGGCGATAGTCCATTTTTGGTTTGACCATTTGATTTGGTGGGCACTTAATTATCATCCTATTATTTTATTTTGTTTTTACTTATATCCGAAGAATAGTGGTTCGCATGTAGGTGTCGCGTACCAAAAAAACCTGTTTTAGAGGAAGTGAAGAAGGTTTTAAACTTCTAAAGTTATCTGCTTGTATTTCATAATACAAAATATAATCACATTACAAAAAATTATAAAAGAGAAACTTTTAAAAAAAAACGAAATACTTCAACGAAATAAAATATATATTATTGTTAATAAAATATATTATAAAAGGTAGTTCGTCTCAACAGTGTGGAGCGGGTTTTGGTAACGGGAGAAAGAAATTATTTACTCAAAAAAGTAATGAAAAAATGCTGACTTAAAGATCACGAAGAAAACGGCAAGATCTCAAAAAATTCAAGAAAAGAGAATTTGTTAATAGTGTTAGGTGTCTTAAATTGGACGTTTTTTTAATAAAATTTCAATATTTTGTTTTAATAGACACAAATATATTCTTTAAGAGTACTCTATCCGGCGATTTGCCGCCTGAATAACTTTACATCTAAAATTACTCTTTTTTTGCTTATTCTCTTCGGTCATTTCGCAAACGCTCAAATAGGATGCGATGTTCCCAAATTTTAATATTTGAAATTATTGATAAATCCTTAAAATGTAGTTTTTAACGGTATTTTTAGCATTTGAAGAAAATAATGTGTTTTATTAGAAATGCAATTTCCAAAAAGGCAAGAGAGGAAGCGGGGAATTTTGTAGAAAGTTTTGAGGTGTCTTAAATTGACGTTTTTAACGAAATTTAGAAGTAAGTGTTTTTATATTAACGGCAAATAGTGTTATAGTAGTGTCTATCTTTCTTGACCAGTAAATTTAAAACTTCTAAATTTACGCTTTTGCGCTTAAATTTCACCATTACAAATTTAGAACTTTGAAAAGGACTATTTTTCCTAAATTTCAACATTTTTGAAATTAATCTGATAAAATTCAATTAAAATGAGTCTTGTTTAACACAAAATAAGATGAAGAAAGGATAGATTATCAAGCATTTGTCATAAAAAAATAAATGGTGGTTTACAGGTTAGAAATAGCAATTTCAAAAGACAAAGAAAAAGTAATCGATTAATCACGTTACTTAGAGTGTCTTAAAACTAATGACGTTGTATGTGAAGAACTTGTAGAGCATACTTGTCGTCTGGTTCTACTTACTACACACTATTTTCAATAAACGATAAGCTGAAAAACCATGTAATTACATAAAAAATTATTAACATTCTAAAGATTACGCTTATATCCTTAAAATATAGGTTCACATATACACAATTCTAGAGAACATCTATAAAAGTATACGATTAATTTCCATTAGGAAGTGGGAGATATCGAGAGCGAATGCTCAATATTTCCAGTACTTTTGAGGGTATTATGAAGATGAGTGGAGTGCTTGGAAAAATGTGACTATTTTTTAAAGTCAATTATGGCCGGAAAAAAAACAAAACAGAGGATTTTGTCAGCATCTGTAAGCAAAGGCAAACAAAAACCATGTGAAGTAGACACAAGAAAGGAGGGGGGACACTGTATTATATTGACAATGCAATATTCACAAAAGAAGCACCCCCACAGAGGAAAGCAACTTTGGATAAAGAGAGGCCCCAGAGACACGAAAAAAACGAAAAAACCACAAAAAAATGGAGAACAAAAGAGAAAGAAAAAAAAAGAAATTATATAAATGGGGGGCATAAGGGAAGGAAATAAACTACGGGGGGGAAGGCACTGAGAAACCAAAAGAGAAATTTCAAGAGGGGGGGGGGAAAAGACAAGAGGAGAAGAGAAAAAAAGGGGCAAAAAAAAGAGAGGGGGGGGGGAGATAAAACAATATAAGAATAAAATATGAACAAGAAAAAAGGATTTTTTTATTTTATTTTTTTTTTCCTAATCGAAATTTATATTGTTTCACCTTTGAATGATTCGATTTTTGGTCGTTTTCTTACTATATACTACAAAAAACAAATAACAAACGGGAAAAAAAAAAAAAAACAAAAGGGGGGAGGAGCCGGAGAAATTCTCGCAACAGTACATAAAATATCTGACGACCGCAAAGCCAGAAAATACTTATATAAAAAAATAAAGTTACTACTAAAAAAGAACCCAATAAAAAAAAACCATGTGACCATTCGTACATAAACCACGCGACCTAAAGGGAGGGAGGGAGGTGAAGAAACACTTTCCTTACAAACAGAAAATTTGATCTTTGGGTTTTCCCTTCACTGGAAATCCATAGTCATAAGTCAAAAGACGTGGTTTATTATTTCCCCAAAATTTAGTCCCTTTCCCTTCATCCACTAAAAAATAAAAAAGAAAAAAAAACCTTCGGAAAAAAATATATATATTTTCACGGTCGGAATTTTTTGCGTTAATTCTCTACTTTTGATTCCTTAGACCGGAAGTAAAAAAAGCCTGGGAGAGAAAGTCGAAAAGCCCCACCCCCCCTTCCTTTATACCTAAATGGGGATCCAGGGGGGAAGAGAAAATAAAAAAAAAGAGGACAAAACAAAAACAGGGCGCAATTTTTTGTATAAACGGAAGTATCTTTTATAAATTCATATGTGGCAAATACTATACCTACTTATGTGGCGAAGGACGGGATGATATTTATAGATGCCAAGACGACGAAACTTACAAAAAACTTCGATTTACACACCGAGGAGAGTTACATAAATATGTTCTCTTTTCATATATATTTGATCAGAGTATTCGGATGAGTCGCAATATTTTTTTCAAAGACGAAAACACAGATCTTTAAAAAAAATTTCCATACAGTGCTTCAAATTTATAGCTAGTGTAGAAATAATTTTATAATGTTATTATATTATTTTTTGAGAAGGGGAGAACCGGGAGAAAATAACTATACATCCCCCCGGAGGGGAGAGAATCAATAATTAATCATGAATATGTTATATAACAAGGTAGTGACATATAATTAATTTTACCTTAAAAATTGGAATATAAAAATTTAACATTTGGCAGGAGGAATACCTGACACACTGGCTTAAGGGCGTTAAAATTTGCGATAAAAATTTTTTTGTCTTTTAAAGGGGTTTGGGTTTCTCAGCTTAAAATTCCTAAAAGGAGCTTATTTATTTTGAATAATAAAACAATTTATCGGCCAACCTTAAAACATATATATGAAAACACTGATAAAGTAAGACAACAAATTTCTTTTTATTAAATAATTATTCTCTAATAACATACCGATAGTAATTTATAGAGAGGAACATTTTCATCTAAGGGCAGAAAAAAAGAAATGGGTACCCATTTTTTTAAAAAGGGGCAAAAATAATTCACACCCCACAAAAAAATATGTTTTACTTACCTTCAAGAGAATAGTTGAAGAGCAAGGATGGAAAAGTCCCCCCCCAAAAAAACCCGAAGGGAATATATTACAAAATAATAAATTATAGTGTCTTATTAATTATTTTTTTATTACTTTTCTTTGTCATAAAAAAACTTTTTAAAACCCCCTTTGCCCGTTTCTTTTTTTTTTGCCACTTGCCATTATTTTTTTTTTTCTTTTTTCCCCATTTTAATGAACAAAAAATTTTTGGGGGGTGGGGAAAAGACTTTTGTCGAAACCCCAAAAACCTAAAACACCCCAAGGGGGTTAATAAAAAAACCCCACATTTTTTTTTTTTTTTTTCCCCAAAAAAAAAAAAAAAAAAATAATAATAAAAAATGCTCAATTTACCAAATTCAAACATTTTACAACAATATTTTGTTTAAAACTATTTTTTTTTATTTTTATACTTTAATCTTTCAAAAAACGTAATAAAAAAAAACAGTTAAAAAAATTAACAGCCTAATTTTTTTGTCACTTCCAATTCACTCCTTTCCCTATTTTCTCTTCCCCTATTATCTCTCCTTCTATCCCTTCCTCTTTCCTCTTTTCCTTCTTTTTTCTTCTTTTTTTTTTTTTCCCACTCCTCTTTTCCTTCCCTCTTTTTTTTTTTCTCCTCTTCTTTCTTCCTTCCTACCCTCCTCTCCTTTTTTTTTCTCCTGAAAATTCTTCTGTATTATTATGGAATATCAAAATGTTAAAAGTTTTATTTTCTTTAACTTTTTTTGCTTAAACCTAAAAATGTCTCTCTTTGTTAAACCTCTTAAAAGAAACAAATAAATTTTTATGTTTCAGTATATAACTTAATAAAAAACCACAAAGTCACTTCACAAAACTTGGGGAGGAACGCTTTCCGGGCCACTCTGGTAAAACGGGGGGGTTTCTTTTTTCCTTTTTAAACTAAGAGAAAGGATTTATTTGGGGACTTGTTTTTTTTCGGGGGGGGGGGGGGATTAATTTTAAATGGGCCCCACAACGCACTTCTTTTTATTTTTTATGTTTCCTTTTTTTTAATCCCCAAGGTTAAAAAAATCCTTCGGGGTTTTACCCATATTTTTTATTTTTAGGGCCCCAACCCCCAAAACCACCCCCCCTCCCTAAACCCCCCCCCACCCCCCCCCCCCCACCCCCCACAATTTTTTTTTTCCCATAATTTTTAAAATTTTCAAAAAAAAGGGGGTTTCCCCATTTTCCTTATTTTTTTCAAAGTAAATTTTTGTGTTTTTGTCCCGTTTTTTTTTTTATTTATAAAAACTTTAAAAAACAATTTTTGTGTGTTTTATTCTCAAGTTTCTTCAATAGATAAAAAGTTAATAAAAAAATTCCAACCCAAAAAATAAGGCACTTAAGTTTAATTCAAAAAAAAAACCAATTTTTGGGGGGGGTTTCCCCCCTTTTAATCCCCCAACCTTGCTTCGGGGTTTTCCCATAAAAATTTGAAAAGTGGGGACCCGGCTTAACAGCATTTAACGGGGAAAAAAAGGTTGTTGGGTTTTGGGGGGGTTTCTAAAAATTAAACGGGGGGGGGGGGCAACAAAAAATTTTTCCCCAAAAACAAAAAAAGGGGGGGGCGGATAAAAAAAAAGGGAATTATAAAAAAATTTTCCAGAATTAAAAAAAAGGGGAATTAGGGTTTTTTCACATCGTTATTAATTTTGTTTTTTCCCCCAGGTTTACCTAAAAACTGTTTAATTTGTCTTTCAGTTTTGGGGGGCAGGGAAAAAGACGGGGGGGAAAATTCCCCTCCAAAAAAAAAAGGGGTTGGGAAATTGGTGGAGGGTTTAGGTTGTTTGTTATTTTTTAATTTTTTGGGTTTTTTTCTTTGTTGTTAAAAACCTGATTTTAAAAAAAATTTTGGGATTTTTCCTTTTTTTGCCCCTTTCGTTTTTTCTTTTTTTTCGTCGTTAATAAATTTAAGATAAAAATATATATTATTAATTTTATAAATGTATCATGTTAGAACTATATTGAAAGTAGATTTATATTTATATAAATTATTTTTATAAATTTATAATGCTTAATTAATATAATTAAAAATATATATATATATTTTATAAAATTAATTTTAAAATAATTTAATATTTTTTATATGAATTTATATTAATTATATTAATAATTGATACTTATTGTATTTAAATTTTTTTTGTTTTCGGGAATCGTTTTTGAGCTTTGGTTTTTATTTTGGCTTATCATTATTTAAATTTTTCCCCGGGCAAACCCCCCCCAACCCACCCCCCCCCGGTGGGGGGGCTTTTATTTAAATAAATATATATAATATTATTGTTTTGTATATAATAAATTTGGATTAAAAATATATTATTATTTAATATAATTTATTTATTAAATAATTTTTTTTAAATAATAATATAATTATTATATAATATTTAATATTAAATAATAAAATTAATTTTATATTTAAATATTAAAAAAATTTTTTATGATATAAGTTCCCCTTTATTGGAGGGGAGGAAAAAAAAAAAAAAAAACCCCCAAAACCTTTTTACCTTTTAATTAAAAAACCATTTATTCTAAAACAAAACCCTTTGATGGGCTAACCTACTTTTTTGAATATTTTATTAATTCGAGCAACTTTTATTTTTTCCAAATTAAAAATAACCCCGTATTGTCATTTTAATACAATGGTTTTTCCGGGGTTTTTTCTTAAAAAACGTGGTTCCGGGTAGGGGGGCCCCCAAAAACATTTTTAAATTTTTAGTATTTCCATCATTTTTTTAAAAAATTATTTAAAAAATTTTTTGTTTCTTATTTTGTTTTTTTTTATTTTTCAAAAGTTTTTCCTTTTTTTTTTGGGTTATTTGCGCGGGTTTTTTTTTTTCCCACAAAAAAAAAAACAATTTTTGCTGCAAATTACCCCTTTTTCTTGTTTTCAACACTCACGGGGGGACAAAAAAAAAAAAAAAAAAAAAAAAAACAAAAATTTTATTTTATTTTGTTTTTAAAAAGGGTTTTATTTTTAATTTATTTTTAGTATGGGTTTATTTTTTGTTTTTAGGTTAGTTTTTTTATTCTTTTTTAAGAGGTCTTTTTAGCATTTTTAAAAACTAAATGTATATTTTTTGTTATAGAAAATTTTTAATCTAAATTTATTTTTGTTTTTATTAATAAATTATAAACTTTTTAAAAGTATTAAATTGAAAAAAATTAAAAATTTTCCTTAAATGTTTGAATTAATTTTTTTTTTAATTTTACCTTTCACTTTAATTATTTTGTCTTTAAAAAGGGTTATTTTTATTATTTATTTTTTTTATAAAAAAACATTTTTGTTTAAATGTTTTTTATTTTATTTTTTTAAAAAAAAAAAAAAAAGTTTTTAAACCATTATATTTTCTGTTGCTTTATTTTTTTAAAATTTTATTTTTTTTTTATTTTTTAAATTTTTTTAAAATTGTTTTTTCCTGTTTTTAAATTTATTATTAAAAATGTTTTTATTTTAAATTTATTTTTGGTTTAATTTATTTAAAATTTTATAATTTTTATTTTGTTTAAAAAGTTGTTTTTATTTTATTTAATATTTTTTAATTATTTTTTGCGTTTATTTTAAAGGATGTTGACTGAATTAGTTGTTATTTCTTCTCAAGAGGTAGATTGTTGATTTTATTATTTTTGGGGACTGCATTTTTTTTTATATTTCATTGGATTAAAATTTTTTAAAACCATTCTTTATTATTGTGGATTGTGTGAGGTAGTTTGTATTTCAATTATTCATTCTGTTTTTTTTTATATTTTTTTTTCGTTTTTTTGGCTAATAAAGGGTTTTTTTTTTAATATTTAAATTTGGGGGTTTTTTAATTTTTTTTAAAGGTTATTAATGTATTTAAAAAGTTTTAAAAATTATTTTTTAGGTTTAATTTTTTTAGTTAAGTGTATCAAAAAATTTTTTCGTTTAAAAAATTTAATTTTTTAAAAGTACCAAAAAAAAACATCACCCATCATTAATTATAAATAATAAAAAAATAATAAAATTATTTTTTTTATTTATTTTTGTAAAAGGGGGAAAAAAAATATAATTTTTAAAAAAAAAAACTTTTTTTTGTTTTAATATTTAAAAAAATGTATTTTTTTTAATAGTTTAATTTTATTAAAAAATAAAATTAAAGAAAGTTAAAATATTATAATTTCTAAATTGTCAACTAATGAAAAAAGACCAAATGTCAAATTGGTTTCTTAGACTAAAATAACCCTTCTTGTTAAATTTTTTTATTAAAAAAAAAAAAAAAACTTATAGAAACCATTTTAAATTTTTGTAGAATTTTTTAATGCTTGGGGAAAAAAAAATAATAAACCCCAAGTTAAAAAAAAAGGGGGGGGGAAAAAAACCCCCCCACCATTTAGTAACCCCTTTTGCCCATCCCTAATTCCCGCCCAAGTAATTATTTTTGTGTTATAATAAAATGTGTTATGCGGGCGGCGCTGTTGCGTCTCTAATAAAATATTTGTATTTGCTCGTCCTGCACCTAGATCGGCTTTAAAACCCGGTATACACCTCAATATTTGGATTTCAGTGGTTATTTGATTAATTTGCATAAAATAGAGAAAACCCGGATTTTTGCAAAAACTTCAACTATTAACAAAAGGTTTAAAAATGGGGGTTTTGTTTTTTATGAGTATAGGCCCGAAGAGTGCGTTAGGATTTTCGAATGAATATAAAAAAAAAAAATTAAAGTTTTTCTTTGTATTTTTCTGTGGATACGAATGTAAAACCATTTTTTATAAATTTCTCTAAAAAGTAAGTCATTTCTTTTCTTAAATTTTATAAGATTTTTGAAATTAATTTTTCTTTTAATTATAGTTTGATTTAGGTAAAAAGAAAAATTAGAAATTTGGTATTTTAAACTAAACATAATTTTTCTTTATCATGCTAATTAACTTTCAATTTTTACAAAAAAAAAAAAAAATTTTATAAAAACGTGTGGGGGGGACCCCAAAAAAGGTTCGAAAAAATACCCCCTTTTTCCCCATTTTCGTTATAAATTCTAATTTTAATATCAAAGGGGAATAAAAATATATTTAATATATTTTTTTTTTAAAGTTATTTCTATAATTTTATTTTTTTTATTTTCAAAATAAAACGATTTTTAAAACAATCTTTTACAAAATATAACTATTTAGCTTAAAAAATAATTATAAAAATGCCATAACGTAAACTTATTTAAAAAAAAACTTATTTTTGTTTTTCTTCTTATCAAATTTTTTTTTTTTTTTTTTATTTCTTTTTACCAATTAATTTTTTTATTAAATCAAATTTTGAAAAGTCTTTTTTAAAAAATACAGTATTTTACCAAAAAAAAAAAAAAAAAATTATTAAATAAATTATAACCGGCCTTAAAAAAATTTTTTTTTTCATTCTCCTATTAATAACAAAAATTAAAAAATAACCCCTACCGATACTTCTTATATAATCGCAGAATTTCTGGCAAAGAAAAATTGTCTATGGAAGTTCCTTAGGATTGGAAATAATTCATATCGAAAAATAGGAAATTTTTTTTTTTTTGGAAATTTAAAAAGAAATATTTTAACAAGGGGCATATAAAAATTTTTAAAGAGTTTCTTTTGTTTTATTTTTAAAAAATATGATATATGCTATTTTTAAAAACAAATATAATGATTTTATTTGGTCAGAAAAATTGATTTTTATTCCTTCCAAATTTTTTTGCCATTATCGTTACAAATTTTATTATAGAGTCAAAAAAACATTTTTGTTTTTTATTTTTTTTTTTTCCTTACAGGAAACCAATTCTTCCCCCCCCCTAAAATTTTTGTTTATTTTTTTTAAAAAAAAAAACGTTTAACCAAAACCATTTTTAAAAAAACGTCTATCTATAGATATGCATATTATTTAAAATTTCTCCACCTTTGGTTGTTAAAATTTTTAAGATATTATCCTTTATGTTAAAAAAACATAAGTACAAAATTTTTTTAGCTAAAAAAAACCCTAATAAGGGGGCAAATAAATCTATCAAAAAAAAAATTTTGTGTTTCATTTTTCATTAGATAAGTTTAAAAAACCCATAAAAATCTAAAAATTTCAAATTCTAAGCTGTGGGCGAAGATTGGTAAGGAAAAGTAATAAGAACGGGAAATTTTTTAAAAAAATTAAATTTGGGGCTTTTAAGGGTTTTTTTATAAAAAACACATATAATTAAAGGGGTATATAATTTCACAAAAAATATATACCAAAAGTTTCGTCGATATTGAGAGAGAGAATGCGAGATCTTCACCAAAAATAGACAGAAGAACAGAGACGAACAATTTAAAGTTAATACGTCTTATGGTGGGTACTATAAAAAATTGAGAATCTGTTTTATTTAATAGGAGAATAGTGTCGGAATATTTGTTTTTACTATTACCAAATACCTCCTCAATATTAAGATCTCAGTGTTATGAAAAACACATAGTTTTTATATTTGAAAAATTAATATTCTTTAATTCTCTCTAATAATTATTTTTTTTTCTTAATTATATGGCTGTCGACCATGTTTACAAAATATAATAAAAAACTCTATTATAAAAAAAAGACGGGAGTGGTTTTCCTAATGGTCATAACAAACATTTGAAATTAATTAGCGAGAGTAGGGTGTCTCTCACAAACCTCTCAGAAAGATTTTATCAAACTGGTTGATCAAACCGAAAAGTTTTTTAAGCATTTGAAAAAATAATGTTAGGTATCATTAAGAAATGCCAATATTCACAAACTAGTTCAGAAATACTGAATATTGAGATGTGAACTCTAGTTTTAGTGGCGCATGCGCTTCTTAATAACAAAAAATTGAACGTTATATATTAAAATAGAAATTTTAATAATATTGATTAATACTGTAATAATAACCAAAAAACTCCTTTCATATATTAGATCCTGAAAATAACAACACCTTGAATTTTTATTATTAATATCACGAGTAGTGTGGTAGGAGCTAAATAACTAAATTTATGATATATTTATCTTATTAATCTTTTCACATTAGAAAATAGAAAATCTCTTTAATAAGGCTTACGAGTTTTTTCTTCTTTATTTAATATTTTTTCAAACATTAAATATCCTATTGTTAACTGTAATATTCTTAAAAATTGATGCTTTAGTGCTAATTTAGCCCATATAGAGAAAAAGAGAGAGGATAATGTGTGATTCAGTTGAAATGACAAAATTCAAATAATTATTATAGAACAGCGAAAATAAAGATTAATAGATTTTAGGTTATTCTAAATATGACCATTTGGTAGCACTAGAAAAATTATAACAAAATATTTGTTATTTATAAATAACCAAATATTATTAAAAATAGAGTGGTGGTAGAATATAACCTGTTTTTTATTTAACTCAAATAATAATAAAAATATTAAAAACATTCAATTGTCAATTATTAAATACTGTCTCTTTTACTTTAAATATATATTCCGTTATATACACCTTATTGCTCAGAAACACTCCTCTAAATAAAACTAACTTAACACATACAATATTATTTCAACAATAAAACTCAATTCCTAAATATCAATATTTGAAATTATTTATTTGAGAAGTTATCTATTTTAATATTCGATGAACACCACAAAAGTTTATTTTTTCTAAGAGCAATCTTTGTGTATATAAATTAAAAAAAAATGAATGTTGAAATTCCTCAAATTTGAATAGTGCAAAATTCTATATAATGATATGGTATGCTATTAGGAATCAGTTAAAAAGAAGTGTTGAGGATGTTCTATACACCCATTTGGAGTTTTTGTAATGAGAATTTCAATATTGTTTTTCATGATACCAAATATGTATTCTGATTATAGTTAGATCCATAAAAACACATAGTTATTAATAAAAACCTTTTACACTTACCGATGTTTATTACTATCCCTAACCACACTAATACGCATAATTTTATTTCTTTGAAATTGCTTGTAATTCCTCCTAACAAACATAATTTAGAAACCACCATAACACTAAAGAGAGTAGTGATCTACTCAAAATTCTGCAAAACTGCTATCACCATTTGAAACTTATTTTTGGTTTATTATTCTGATATCAGATATTCTTTCAATTGTTTAATTATTGATTTAAAGCTTTATTATGGTTTCCAGCAATTTTTGTGATATCCCAAAATAATTGGTGCATTAACCGTTTGATGCATCTTCAAAATGCTGAAAAGCGAATACGGAAAAAGATTGTAGGTTTCTTTACTACACATATTTCTAATGAAATTTCAATTAATTGTTTTTATTAACCAAAAATATTTGAAAAAGTAGTTGAGAAAACATGTTTTAATAAAAAATTTTAACTTCTAAAATACGCTTTTTCTTATATGACCATGTATTCAAATTTAGAACCCTTATAAAAGTATCTTTACAACAAAAATTTCAATATTTGAAAATTAATTTAAGGTAAATTAAACTTAAAAATTAGAAGTTAAGCTAAATCCGAAAACGCTTCCCCCCTTCAATCTTAGTGTAACATTTTTGAATATTTTCTAAAAAATAATTATATGTTTTTCCCCCCTATCATTTATATGAGATACTTCTTCAATTAATCAGGAACCCACCACACATCAGAGAAAATATGTTGAATTTGTTTAATCAATGATTTATAAGGTGTTCTTGAAAAATCACGAGTTTTTTTTATATTTTGTAAAATTTCAATACCATGGGAAAATAAATTTAATATAACAAATAATATTAATATTTTAATTTTTAGTCTGCATATGAGATAGAAAAACAACATAAAACGTTGAAATTTCACCCATAAAAATGCTTTATTCCATATGGGGGGGGGGGGGGGAAAACTTTTTTAATTTCCCTTAAAATAAAATACAATAAAACTTAATCCAGGTAAAGCGTTTATCTCCTGTGACGTAAACTATAAAAATGGCTAAAGGGGGGGCATTAAAAATACCAAAAAATTAAAAAAAAAGGCTTTTTATTCTTGACGAGTTAACGCACACAATCCATTTTAAAAAAAAATAGTGCTTTAAAATAAAAAAAAAAAAACATTTAAACCCTTTTTTGTGGCAAAAACTAAAAATATAATAAACAATAGAGAAATAAACACACACGATGGGGCCCGGATTTTGGTGTGAACTTATTAACCCCTACATATAAAAAAAAAAACAATTCCCAATATATTTATTTATTATCAGGGCCATTGGGGTTTTTAATTTTTTTTCCAAAAAATTTGACATTATTATACCATTCTAAATAAATAAAACACAAAAAAAAAGTGTATCTTCTTGCTTTTTTTTTTTTTTTTTTTTCAATTTTTTTCAAACGGGGGCCCCAAAAAGGTAAAACCTTTAAAAAAAAAGAAACCAATTATTTCTCCCTTTTAAAAAAAATTAAAAAGAACCTTATCAAACATTTTTCAGCGCCCCAAATTTTTTTTTTTCTATTTTTTTTTCCAAAAAAAAAACACAAAAATTTTTTTCTTTATTTAAAAAACAAATAAATTTTTTCCAAAAAAATATAATATATATTATATTAAATACTAATAACAATAAAAATTTAAATACTTTTTTTTACAGCCAAAAAAAAAAAACAAAGGGATTTATCCTTAAGCAATTTTGTTTTCCTTAAATCAGCGTTAAATTTTTGTGTTAATAGTTTATGCGGTTAATATTAAAATTTGGGCTAAAAAAACCAAAAAAAAAAGACCAAGTTTTTTAAAAATAAATCAAACTTACTTTCTTTTGTCTCAATATTTTGTAAGTATTGCCTCATATATTAAAAAAAAAAAGAACCATTATTAATTTGTCTTTTTATAAAAACTTTTTACTTGTAGGAACCAGACACCGAATTTTTAGCTGATATTAAAAAAGAATTTGGGCAAAAAAAAATATATTGATGGTACTGAAAAAATTTCCGGGGGCGGCGAAAAATCCCGGCCAAAATATATACCGGCCTTTTTCCGGAGAACAACTTTTCCTATCCCCATATTCGACATTGGCTTTTTTTTATATTCGGACACCCACCCACCGCAAAAAATTTAGGGAAAAAAAGGACCTTTTAATTTTCTTAAAATTTTTCCCTATATTTGTTTTCAATCCTTTCCTCTCCATCCTTTAGTGTCATGTTATAATGGGCCATTGCTTATCATCTCTTACTTTTAAAAATCAGGCGAACATTTAATTTGTCTTTCAAAAATTTTTTTTTTCCTGTTTTTGGGGGGGGTTGTCCGGCCGCCCAAAAAACAATGGGAGGTCAAATAAAATCTTGGGAGGGGGCTCCACCCCGTTTAATTTTCCCTTTCTAAAAAAAAAATTTCCGTTTCCTTTTTTTGCCCTTTTGTCGAAAATCCCTTGTTCCGGGGCCTTTTATTTAATTTTTTTTTTTTTCCCAAATTTTTTTTTTTTCTTTTTACCCTGTTATACAATATTCCCACTAACACTTTTTTTAATTTTGGGGGCTTTGGCGTCCTTTTTCCAAGGGGGGGCCCCAAAAACCCCCCTAAAAAAATGAAGGGGAAGTATTATTAGTGTTAATATTTTAAATGAGGTTTTAAAAGGGGGGGGGGGGGGGGGCGAGGGGGCCAGTTTTTTTTTGAAAAGGAGAAATAGAGATTTAATCTTATTCTTAAAAAGGGTTTTTTTTTCCCCTTAAAAAAAATTTTGGAAAGGGGGGAAAACAATAAAAAAAGGGGGGGGGAGGGGGCCATTTGTCATAAGATGGGACAATTTTTTTTTTTTTTTCAAAGAGGGGGCTGAAAATAACAACTCTAAATTTGGTAGGGTTGGCCGTTTTGGGGGAAGTTTTTTTCCTTTGGAATTTTAACTTGTTGAAATATTAATTACTATATTATAATATAAAATTATTATATTTTATTTTGAAAATTTTTTAATTATTATTATAAATATTTTGGCTAACAACTTAATTATATTTATTATTTTCATCATTTATTAAATTTTATATGATACGTATTATTTTTAATTTTTTTAATTATAAAATAACAAAAACAATTATTAAATTCTATTTAATAATTCTTAAAATATATTTAGAATTTTCAAACATTTTTAAAATATTTATATTTTTATTCCTCCCACCACCACTTCAGTTTTTTATAAATTTAATATAATGGGGAAAAAAATTGTTGACTTGTCAGCTTAAGGGGAATTTAATGTTTTTTTTTTTTTTCTCCCCATTATTAAACATTAAATAAATTTAATAACCCCCCTAACCTTTTTTTCGTTATTTTTTTATTTTGGGGTTCCCGGGTTTCCCCAAAGTGGGAAAAATTTTCTTAAATAACTTTTTTAACCCCCCCCCCTAAAGTTTAAAAATACCCCATAACTTTCAAGGGAAAGGGGGAAAAAAAAAAGGACTAAAAAAACTGGGGGCCCAAAAAAAAAAAAACCAAACCCAGCCCCGGGAAAAAATTCGGGGTGCCCCTTTTTCCATGTATTTTTATTAAAAACCCTGGGGTTGCCTTTTAAAAAAAAAGGGGGGGGGGAGGGAAAGATATTTTTAAAGAACGTGAGGAAGGAAAACCAGAAAGATTATTTTATTTATTATGAAGGGCGTCTTTTTGGAAAAAAATTTATTTTCTTTTTTCCTCTCCGGGCGCTCTATATTTTCTCTGCTTTCCTTTTTAAAATAGTGAAAAAAGATAACATTAAAGTTTTTATTAATTTTTTTTTTGGGGGAAAAGGGGGAAACGTTCGTAGGTTTTAAGCAAAAGGAATGAAGAAGAAAAAAAGAGGATGGGTGGGGTTGAAACTTCGAAAAGGAAAAAGAAGAAAGGTGGATAAATAGAAAAAAAAATTACGGGCGTGGTTTATAGCGGGGTTAGGAGAATTAGGTTGCACAGAAAAAAGGGAGGATGGAGAGGAGATATAAAAGCAAAAAAAGGAAAAAAGAAAGACAAGGGGGGATAAGAAAACTTAAGGCCTGCGAAAAAAAAAGGGGAGAAAAAAAAGGGGAAAAAAAAAAATATATCTGTTTTTTTTATAAATCATCATGCACAATGAAAAAATTTCAAAACAATATATTAAATAGAAAAAAAAAATAAAAAAAATCCATTTTGTGCGTTATAAATCGTTAACGAAAAATAATTTTTTGTTTTCTTTTTGTTGGGGTAAAAAAACGTAATTAACATTGTTTTTAGAGTTAGTTTAATTTTTATAAGATTTTTCAGTTTTGTGGTTTTTTTTTAACTTTTCTTTGTTTTATTATTAAACACTTTTTGATTTGAAATTTTATTTTATTTTAAACAGGTTTTGGAAAAAAAATAATAAATATACGAATTAATAACTTATATTAAAAAAAAAGGGTTTTTAATTTTTCTTTTTAAGGGGCTCGAAAAGGGGGGCCATTTTAAATTTTCCCCCCCCCATATTTTATTAAATTAAAATATTTATTTAAAACTTTATTTATATATTATAAAATATATAATAATTTTATAAAATATTACATTAAATTTATATTTTAATAAATATTTATATTATTTTTTATATATAATTTTAAACAATAACCATATGACGTCCGGTTAGGGGGGGGGCAGGGGGCGGGGGGCCCCCCACCTTTCCCCCCCCCCTTAAAAATCGTGGCGAAATTTTGAAACTAAATTTTTCCTTATTTTAAGTTTTTTTTTGCCCAAGGAAAACGACCCCCGTTTTTAAAAAAAAAGGCTTATAAATTTTAAGTTAGAAAAAAAAAAAAAAAAACTGAAAAAAAAAAAAATTGAAATGCTGTACTTTGAGATAAGACTGTAACTGGAAGGAAAAAGAAAAATTTTATTCTTAAAATTACTTTTAAAAAAATGGACGTTTTACAAATCGTCTTTATCTTTTTAAAAAAGTTTTTTAATAATAAAAAGCAATTACACATGTTTTTTTTTTAAATTGAATTTAAAAAAATAAATTTTGTTGATTTCGTATTTTTTTCATTAAATAATTGCATAAGTCTATGGAAATAAAAAGTTCCAAAAAAAAAACTAGGGAGCTTTTCTTTGCAGTGAGTAGTATGCCGTTTTTTATAAACAAAAGGGCTAGGGGGGGCTTTTCCCTTTTCCAGGGCGAGGATGGTGTGGGAACCCCCCAGGTTATTTTCTTTTCTGGGGCCCTGGGAAAAAAGATTAAAAGTTTTAAAGAGAAGTACCGGCCTCCTTCCAGGGTGTTACTTTTGGAAATTTTCTTGCAAGAAAGTTTTTATAAAGGGGCATTTATTTATTTAAAAAAATAAGGAGGCGGGGAGAGAGGAGTCTGAGGATTAAAAAAATATTTTAATTTCCCAGAATTAGAGGGTTATTTAAATATATTTTTACCATAAAATTTCATAAATTTAATAATTGAAAATTTTAATATTTTATATTTCTTTAATATTATGAAATTATATTTTTATAATATATATTTAAAATTAAAAAAATTAATTATATTTTAATAATCTAATATAATATTAAAAGTTTTATTTTAGAAAAACTCATAAAAGTTTAATTTATAATACTATTTGTGAAAAAAAAATTTATGCATTCTGCAAATATTAAATATTTATAGGTTTATTTAAATTAACCTTTACAAATCACTAAAACAATTTTTCTTAACTATTTTTATTTATGAGGTTTTTTTTCATTTCATTATATCACCTCTCAAAAAAATAATTTTTATTTGGCTCCTCGCCACCTTTTAATACTATTTTTGGCAATGGTAAACCACGAACTTTTTAAATAAACAGAAAAAAAATTCTTTTTATTTTAATTTTCCCCGTGTTCGTATCTGGAAGCATCTGGAACATTTATATGTAGCATGTTGATTAGATTTGCTTGCTGTTCAATCTCTTCGAAAATTTTTTGATAGTTTATTTAATATTCATTACTTTTTTAAAAATATTTTTTATATTTACAAATGTTAATTTTTTTTTATTTTTTATATGTAAGAATTAATATTGTAAAAAAAAATATTAATAAAATTTAAAATATAATAAAGTTTTATATTAATTATATATTGTATTATTATACATAATTTAGTTAGATTTTTGAATTTCTGTAGAAAAAAATGGGGTCTTAAATTTTACTAAACCGATTTTAAGCTCATTACAAGCTAAGTTTGTTATATATTGTTTTATATGATTCCAAATCGACCACCTCAAATTCATTGTTTTTCAAACAAATAAACAAAAGCATTCAATGTTATATTTATACAACATTGATGTAATTTATAATACCTAATATTTCACTAACTTTCAAAACAAAAAATTCTAATATGAAGGGTTGTTTTTTTGAAAATTTTATTAAAAGGGACCCAAATAAATTAAAAAAATTACGGAACTTATTGTTATTATTTTTTGAAGGGGGGGGGGGGAACCAAGGTGAAGTGAAGTTGAATGAAAGGTGTTTTGAATTATATAAAGAGGGAAATGAGGTCCTTTCATCTGTTCAGCATTCAGTTGAAATAAATCTGAACTCCTACAAAATTTGGCTTCTTCCGTTTTGCCGGCCAAAAAAAAACAAGGGGGGCCAATCCCGGGATAAAAGATGTGGTTCACAGGTACAAATTTCAAAAAATGCTCGTCCACAACTATTTTTTCTGAATAGCCTCCAAAAGTGTGATTTCCTAAATGTTTATCTTTCCCATTATAAGTTCCGGTAAAACCATTCAAACAAAACTGTTCCAGATTTTCCATTGCATTTATAAAAAGAATTGGTGTGGAGAAAAAGAGAACGTAGGATGGTTGGATTTGTAGAGCATTTTTGCAACCCAAAAAAAATTAATGATATACTCCTTCATTATTTAAAGATTGCCAAAATATTCTGTTAAAGAAAGATAACAAAAAAAAATAAAAAAAAAAACCGAGATCAATCGGTAGAGCGACAGTTTAAGTTCACTGAACTTTAAAGAGATTATAGCGAAAAAATTTTAATTATATATTTATTAATCAAATTAAATTATAAAAGGAAAAAAGAATTTTTAAAGAAGTTTTTCAAAAGGAAGATCAAAGCAATAAGTTTTATTTTTTATTTACTGCAATTACTTTCTCAGCATTTTTATTTCAAAAGTAATTTTGAAAAAAGACCTCAATCAATTGGAGGGAAAAAAATTAATAAAAAAAAAATTAGAAAAAAAAGCTGTCTAGGAAAGGGTTGAGGGCAAACACTTTCGCTTGGTTTAGGTTAATTTTTCTCAGCGGACATTTACAAATATGTCTTTAAAAGGAGAACTAACTTTTAACCCCCCGAAAAAGAGATAAACAAAGCATTCTTGTGCTACAATTAAATTACTTTTTGTCCCTCTTTATGATAGATTCAAAACATTTAGAAAAAAGGTTATAGTAGTAGAGCAAGATTATTTTTTCATAATACCTATAAAAAATAAAGTGTGTTTAACGGTATATTTAGCATTTGAAAAAAATAATCTGTTTTTCATTGAAATTGCAATTTCAAAAAGCCAGAGTAAAAAGGACGAGAATTAAAAGGTTGGTTGAGGATAGTTGGTAACGTGGTGGATGAGGGGAGGGATAAGAATCAATTAAGATTGACGTTGTGGTATACTTTAAAATTTTTATGGGAAAAATGAAAATTTTCTTATCTGAGTATTTGGTATTTTATTTACTATAATAAATGTGAAAACACATCCAACATATAGTAAATATTTTTTCCTTTGTTTCTTTTCCAGGAATAGGGCGGAATTTTCATTCATAAGTCTTTCCCCCATTTTTCAGTCCCTCTTCGAACTAGATTGAGATTTATTTTAATGGTTGTTAGAAAAAAAGTACTTCTTAAAAAATTATTGGGTTACTGCTTTTAAATTGTTAAAAATGTAGGAAAAATTAAATTTCCCTCCTTTTTTTTGTAACGCTTTTGAGGGGCGGATTCGGGGTTTATAAACTTATATCATAAATAAAAAGAACGGGGTAGTAAGGGGGAACTCTGATAACAATTTTTAGTTAATTGTTTTTTCAATTTAAACGAATATTTTTTGGTTTCCGAGTTGTTAAGGCCACACAATAAACTTTTCCCCCCAGTTAATTTTCATATAAAAAAGCAGTGGTATATTGGAGGGAGATCAATAAGTTGAGGTGTCTTTACTAATTTTGTGAAAAAAAGGGTTGTTAATAAACCTTTTTCTGATTTATTTTTGCTGTAGCAGGAGGAGATTGGGTTCAAATTGTTTGAGGGGTGAAAAAGTATGTTTGGGACATTTGGAATAATTAAGGACGGGAACCCCCGATTTTTAAATATATATAATAATGAATAACATATTTATTTAGCTTTTGAAAATTTATTATATTTATCCTTATATTTAGTTAACTATTTATTATTGAGAATAATAAATATAAATATATTATAAATATTACTCCTAGATGATAATATTTTATTTAAAATTTTAATGGTTTTAATAAATATAACTTGAATTGTTTTTATGATTTGCAGATAGACAACATTGATTTTCATATTAAAATGCAGTAATCCATCTTTCCATCATTTATACAACGATATACAGAGTTCAGAAGGAATACGTTAAAATTGACGGATTTTTAAATGAAAAATATTCCAATATTTGTTATTTAATATTACCAAATTATTTCATAGTTGTGAAAACCTTTTTTATATATGAAAAAATTAATTAAAACTTTCTAAAATTACGCTTTTTGTTGATAATTTATTGCATTAACCAAATTATTAGACAACTGCCTGGCTTAAAATACGATTTTCCTAAAGATTTCAGAACATTTATGAAATTATTTGATTTAATTCTTATAAAATTTGTTGTTTTTTAACGGTGAGGTTTTGGCAGTGTTGAAGAAAAAAATAATGTTTTTATTGAAATAACCAATTTTCAAAAAATCCATAATAATTTGGCCAGAACTGTTGTTTAAAGGTGTCTATTAAAATTGGAACGTTTTTTATATGAAAAAAATCAAATAACTGTTTAACTTTCCCACTATATTATTATAAGTAGTGAAAACTTGTTTTTTAATAAAAAATTTTAAGAGACTTCTTAAAAGGAATTTACGGCGTTATATTTTCTTTAAAAAAATTTATATCAAACAAAATTCCGCTATTCAAGAAACTCTATATATAAAAAAAGAGATTAAAAAGAAGAAAAAGATACTAACTTAAAAATTTCAAACATAACAAAACATTTTAAATCATTTGCTAATTCTTAAAATTGATTTTTCTTTTATTATTTCTGTGTTTGTGTTTTATTATATTTTAGCATTTGAAAAATATGAATTAAAACTTAATATTATTTTTTTCTAAACCATTTTTTTATTTTCCTAAAGTGTCGTCAATATATAGAAAACTTAATGAGCAAAATAGGGGTGAAAACCAACCAGCACAATATAACGGATAAAATTATCAGATAATAAAAAAACAAAGGGTTTTTTTCCAAAAACCATTTTCCGTTCGAGTGGGAACCCTAGGAAGAAAAGGAAGTATATGTTGCCCCGTTGGGAACCAATAAAAGTATTTATATCTATCTGTTCAATTTATACCTTCCGAACAATTGCGCGATCTGTTTTCTTTTTATGATGACTATATTGTATTGCGACAAG
>JABUQX010062081.1:0-12500 GCA_015478945.1 Trachelipus rathkii
TTTTATTTATTTATATTATACTTAGTGTTATTTAACATATTACTTATGGCCTCAATTTGGAGAGTGATTAATGCTTTGCTTTCGAATTTTTTGGGTTATACTACGTTGACACATGACTACAGTATTTTTTCATCACAGCTAAAAGAATAATTAAATCACTTATTATTAACTTAAAGTTGTCCTCACAACTCAACGAGCAACACTCATAGAAGTATATGGAACCTCCCTTTTACTCACGCACACTCATTCCACACTCAGCACACTATTACAATCACTAATACTTAACTTTTATATACATTAACACATTATTTTATATATTGAACATAGATAAGCACATCACTCACATTTACTCAACTATTGAAACACTTTAACATTATAACACATAGAACACTTCATTTACACTTAACACATTTGATGGTTCACACAACAAACACTAAACATCACAACACACAACAACTTACAACTTATACACAGCAATTTCACTAATATATGATACTTAATCACTTTACTCACAATTCAACTTTATGACCTTACATTTGTCCATAGAACTTTTAACATTTCACTTACACTTTCAACACACAGCTTTAACTTACACTCGACCATATGATTACTTACACTCACAGGGAACAGGGAGTTTAGTACTTTACACTAACAACACACAGATTTACTTAGTTAACTTGCACACAAGATTGTGACACACTCACACCTTTATTAGTGCCACGATCGACACATTTAGGTATCACACACAGCACACATCCAACCAGCGATCACTACTTCTAGCTTTTCATATATATACGTATAATTTATATTAAAACATTGATGCGAATAATTGCCACGAGAGCTGTTTTATTGTATTTTATAATAAATCTAATATTTCTAATTTATATTATTTTATTAAAGAATTTCCAAAATACAACTAAAATTAATTTCTCAAAGTTTCTTTAAACTTCTATAAATATAATAAACCATTATCTTTGAACAAAAAGAATTTATTTATATAAACTGTCATAATTTTACTTTTGTGTTTATAAAATTTTTATTTAAACTCTATGCAATAACAAGTTTAAAAGAACTTTAAATAGTAAAACTTTAAATGAAAATTTTATTAATTAAACATAATATTTTACGTAGCCTTAAAGCAATATAATATCAGTTAAAGGTTCATGACTCACACCAAAGCACCCTCTCATAATCAACCAAGCTATGAGCAAGGGTTATTTGTTACTCACGGTAAAGTGACTTACCTGTTCATATTGTTCAGTAAAGTGTGAGTGTGATTAGCCATGTAGTATTATGTATGAGTGGAGCTCACATGAGACAGGACTCCACACCAGGGTCTAAAGAGTGAGCATATTGATATC
Source organism: Trachelipus rathkii (assembly GCA_015478945.1). Lineage (NCBI taxonomy): Eukaryota > Metazoa > Arthropoda > Malacostraca > Isopoda > Trachelipodidae > Trachelipus > Trachelipus rathkii. Next base: position 1,362 of record JABUQX010062081.1, read on the forward strand.
TAACGTTGGGAGATGTCATATATAACCTCCTTTCCTAGAGAGAGTTATTAAGCTATATAGAGCTACGAGTATATTACAAAATTATAATTCAGACTTACATTTAATTTATTACTGATGTTGAACAATACTGTACCTTCAGCGCATACGTTTGTTGGTGTGGTGAGAGATAATACTCACACTCTCCGCTCTCTCTATATATATATATATATATAGATGGTAGTATTAAATGAACCGAGTACCTGCTGGCTATTTAGTGCTAGTTTGATATAATTCAATCGGAGAGAGCGTTAATCGCTCACTCTGTCCAACGTAGAAGGGAGAGAGTGACAGCGCAGCATTTGATCTACGCGCACGTTCTTATTATTGATATACGTATCCTTACAGATACGAAACTGACCTCCTTCTCTTTAAAATGTGTTGAAATAACTACTGTCTAAGGTCTAAATTTAGGATATAATCCTTTTTTGTAATGCACGGGGCGTATTTAAAGCCTAATTCAGAAGGCTGCTACAATATTTTCAAAATATACTGAGTGAACCTTTTCTGAGATAAATTTTTGGATGCAATAACTACGATTAGGAACCTTTATTTATGGCGCTTACCTAATATTTATGATAGACTCTTTTGTGAGAACGGGCTAATTTATAATCTCTAATACCAAGGCTCAAAAGGTATTTCCGCGTAACTAGGACAGAAGGACACAGTGTGTTTATAGATTATTTTTATAAATATGACTATCGCAAACTGGAAACTCATGCATTTTGGATCGGTAAGCATCCTTTAAGCAGGTAACAAAGGAAATGTTTTCCTTACTTTTGTGATTGTTCGGTTTGGTAAAATCGGACTTATCTCTATAATGACCTCGTATCGTGGATTGGTGAGAATCTCATTTGTCTCATCGTCGTGTGTGAAAATTAACTTTGTTTCTTTAATCTTGTATTATGAGGGAGCAGGTGTCGTGTTTTATTATCTTTTAGACCAAACTCAATTTTAAATCATAGTCATTTTTAGCTGTTAAGCGGTGGCAGCAAGTTTTATCTGATCTTGTATCTAAAAGTGTTTTACTTTTTACTAGTGTATATCATCATTTATAATAATAAATTTATTGAGGATAATTATTATTTTCACTAGAATAGATAATAATTAATTCACTAGTTCATAAGCTAACCGCAACAGGGCTCAGCATGAGCCCCAACCCGGAAAGGCAGCCAACCCCGGACCCGCTGGTGCGTCCGCCGCGTTCCCGCCCGCGCGTGCGCCCGCAGGCGCAATAATTTCCGCGTTCCCGCCCGCCGCGTGGCCCGCAGGCCAGCAATATTTCGCGCGAATTATTATTTGAAACCTACATACACACCAGTCCACACACGCACAACTCACTTACACTATACGTTATTTATTAAACATTTAAATTTTTTATTATACTTAGTAGTTATTTACTCATGGCCTATTGTTTATTCTATTATTTAAGAATACACATGCACACACACGCAAAACACACACACCGACACACACACACACACACTTACACAATATATATGTATAATTTATTAAAAACATTTTATTTTATTATTATACTTAGTTGTCACATTACTTCATGCCTATTGTTATCATTATTATTTAGAACACACATATACACACACACACACGCAGCACATACACACATACTCACACGCACACTCACTTAGCACATATAGCGTATTAATTTATTAAAACATTTAATTTTATTATCTTAGTGTTATTTTAACCTTCATGCCTATTGTTATTTTATTTAGAACACACATACACACACGCATAACACACACACACACACACACACACACAACAACCACACGAATAAACAGCCATCATGCACCCACTCGATATTTTGTGCCCCATCTTTGATGCCTCCGATTTTTGTTGCCTTCAAACTTTGATGCCTCCCGATTGATGCTCAACTTTGATGTCTCAGCTTTTGATGCCTCATCTTTGATGCCTCAGCTTTTGATGCTCAGCTTTGAACTGCCTCAACTTTAATAAACTTATGCTTTGGTATCTCAGGCTTTAGTGGTTCATTTCTTTGATGATCTCATCTTTGATGGCGTCATCTTTTGATCACACTTAATATGATTCAGCTTATAAGGCAGTTAACTTACTCATAGAAATTACACTTATAGCACTTATCACAATACACTATACCGTCTCTTTATTCACACATATGCAAATACAATAGACACTTAGGTTCGCCCATAGCAATTAACCACTCACACCGCAGCACAATATATATACGTTATATCCTTCTATATATACTCATAGTATAGTATATATATATAATTATATTACAAAATAGTTCATTTAATATAATATAATTTCTGAGTATTATATATTGATATCCTATATATATATTATATATATCTATATAATATGTGTGCATGCTATTATATATATATATTATATATATATATATATATATTATAATATCATAGTATATATAGTATATATATAGTTCATTCGGCGCATGGCGGACATTGACTTTGCGCCGTGGGCGCCACGCGTGCGGGCGGGAACGCGGAAATATTGCGACTGCGGGCAGGCACAGCTCGGCGGGCGGGACGGCGGCGGGACGCACCAAGCGGGTCGCGGGGTTTGGCTGCCTTTGAGGTGGGGCTCATGCTGGCCCTGGTGGTTCTATGAACTGAGTCGAATTAATTATTATCTATTCTAGTGAAAATAATAATTATTCCTCAATGTATTAAGTATTTATTATAAATATCATATACACTTAGTAAAAATAAAACAATTTTAATACAAATCAGATAATTTGTGCAACGCTTAACAGCTAAAATGACTAATGATTTCTTAAAATGAGTTTGGGTCTAAAGATAATAAAAAAACACACACCTGCTCAATATACAAATATTAAAAGAAAAAGTTAATTTTCAAAAGACGATATAATATATAATTTTCAGCCAATCACATACACGAGGATATATAGCAGATAAGGATTACCCGCCCGACCCATATCACACAGTAGGAAAAACATTATCCTTTTTAGCCTCAGCTTGAGAGGATCTTACCCGATACCAGTCATGTTTTCAGCTTGGAAATATATTATATAAAAATAAAATACAAATGAATCTTGTCATACTACGGGAAAATACCTTTGTGACGCTTGTCATCATCTTTCGACTCAGGAATTCTGAAATTAGACGTTCTAACTATAATTTTAGGCCTAAAATTTAGGCCTATGTAGTTATTGCACCACATTTTACAGAAAACAGGGTCAGTTTGAAATATATTTGGACCTTGGAATTAGGCTTAAAATCGCCCGGGTTACAAAAGGATTATCCTAAAGTGTTAGAGCTAGAAGTAAAGTTATTTTCAGACACATATTCTATACGAGAGACATAGAGGTCAGTTTCGTATCTGTAAGGAGTGGCGGGTTCAGTTGTTGGTTTTCTCGTGATGGATGGTCAATGTACATAGATAATAATAATATAATAAAGAAAATCCAAATAATTTAAAACTTTGAAATATTTTTTAGTTAACCATCCGGGACTTGGAATAATATAACGTACATGACTAATTGTTTACTCTTTTAAATAAAACTTAGAATGATTTTAATAAAATACCGGATAGGTCTATGAGCGGCTTTTTAGCAGAGAAGAACTTCATTTTGACTAACGAGTTTTATACTTATTACAATGCTGGCTAAACAGCAATGAGTGTAAAGTCAGTAAGTCAAGAGAACACAAACGTCGGCAATATGGACTTGGTGGTAGAGGGGGCTGGGGGTGACACTTTACTCGGTGATTATTCGCTTTAGCTAGGTACGTAAAATATATGTTTTTTTAAATTCACATTCAAAATTGTATTGAGTAAAAGTTATTTAAACGTTGATAGTTATAAAATTTTAACAACAACAGATTATAAGTGCTAATTCAATAAATATCTTTGTGTCACAAAGTGACTAATGTTTGATTTCATTTGAGATTTTAAGAAAACTCTTTGAAAATAATTTTAGTTGTATTTGAATGAATAATATAAATAAATTGTACGTGTTTAATTAAAACAATAAAATGTATCCTTAAATAAATTTACCGTCTATAGTGTGTAAGTGGAGATAGTGCGCTTGGGTCGTGATAAGAATTTGGTTGCGTGGTGTGTGTTGTGTGCTGGTCTCACGAGAGTGCTGCTTGTGCAAGTGCTAAGATAAATCTGTGGTGTGAGTGTATGTAATCTGTGTGAGAATGTAAGCTAAATGCTGTGTCAGTGTAAGTCAATCTGTCGTGTGAGTGTAAGTGTAAATGTAAGTGTTATGGACAAATGTAAGTGTCAATCAGTGAATGTGTGTATAAGTACCATAGTGAATGTGTGTGATAAGTGTAAGTTGTGTGTGTGTGTGGTGTGTGTGTGTGAGGTAAATGTGTATAAGTGTAAATGTAAAGTGTCTATGGTACATTAATGTAAGTAGATAAATTAGTGAATGTGTCTTGTAGTAATAGTGTCATAGTGAAGCTGTTGTGTAATAAGTGTAAGTGTGTGTGTGTGTGTGTGTGTGTGTGTCACTGTGTGTGTTGTGTGTGTTGTGTGTGTGTACGTGGGGTGTTCTAAATAATAATAACAATAGGCATGAAGTAAATACACTAAATATAGATAAAAATAATAAAAAATAAATAAATAAAAATAATGGCTAAAATAATAATAAAAATCCAAATAAAAAATAATACATAAAATGAAACTAAAAGTATTTACACCAAAAAGTTAAAGCAGTAAAACGTGTGAGTTAAAACAGTAAAGCAGATAGTAGAAAGTTAAAACAGTAAGCAGAAAGTTAAAGCAGTAAGGGCAGTAAAACACAAGTTAAAGCAGTAAAGCAGACAAGCAGTTAAAGCAGTAAAACAAGAAAGGTTAAAGCAGTAAAACATGAGTTAAAGCAGTAAAGCAGAAATTCACAAGTTCAGTAAAGTGTCAGTAAACAACATAGCGAGAGCAATACTAATCCCCTAAGGTGTTAGGTAATAACACCTCTATTGTTTTTAAACTTGACTTCTACCTGCTTTAATATAGAATAATTTACAATAAATATTCTTTATTAAAAGTATCGTACCCATTTTGATCAAAATAAAATTTTATATGGCCGAAAGCTCAGTGTGTTTTTAATTCTTACCATACCAATTAAAATAAAAAGTATTTAAAACAACAATAAAAAATAAAAATAATAAATAAAGTATTAAAACAAAATAAAATATAAAGAAAACATAATGTTAATAAATATATGGTTTAAAGCAGTAAAAGCAGAGAGTTAAAACAGTAAAGCAGAGAGTTAACGCAGTAAAGCAGAGAGTTAAAGGCAGTAAGCGAAAGTTTTTAAAGCAGTAAAACATGAGTTAAAACGGTAAAGTAGTAGAGAGTTAAGGCAGTAAAACAGTAATACAAAGGCATACTAATCAAAATGTTATTTAATAACAGTTTTACAATTCAAGGCTCACAGGTCAATTAATTGAATGTTTTGTTTTAATAGATTAATGTTTTTAAATAAAATTTATCGATAATTTTATTAAATAAAATGTGTTTCATATACAAACTGAGAATCCTCTGTGTGTTTTTACTCTTACATTACAAATTAAAATAAAAAGTATTACAACAAAAATAAAATAGAAATATAATAAAAGTATTAAAACAAATAAAAAATATAAAGAAAACATAATGTTTAATAAATATCTGAGTTAAAGAGTAAAGCAGAAAGAGTTAAAAACAGTAAAAGCAGAGAGTTAAAAGCAAGTAAGCAGAGAGTCTAAGCAGTAACAACATGAGTAAAGCAGTAAGCAGAGTTAAAGCAGTAAAACATGAGTTTAAAGCAGTAAAGCAGAAAGGTAAAGCAGTAAAGCAGTAAACAAGTAATCCTAATCCCCTAGGTGTTAGGTAATAACAACTCTATTGTTTAACTGCTTTACTGCTTTAAGGTATGTAAGTATATGTTTTTTAATAAAATTTCGTACAAATTTAGTAAAAAATGAATGTTTATATATCAGCACTCTGAATTTTTTTCTTCTTAGAACATACAATTTTTAAAATTTATATATAAATTAAATAAGCACAAATCAGTAAAAAGTTTTAAGTAAAAATAATGTTAATTTAGAAAATATATGTTTCTAAATAACTAGGTCTGATAATCTAGTTACAGTTTTAGGTTGCGCGGAAATAGTTTTTACATAAAAATGTTTAAGCATGAAATAAAAATGAAATGACTCGTATATTTGAAAAGGAATTCTTTGAAATGTTTAAGTAATAAGTAAAATAAAAAATGAATGACTTATTATTTATCAATATAATTTTTTCATTAGCAAAATGCGGCGTGGTCCACCCTTTCATGGAGTGGGGGGCCTCCATTGCTCTTTTGCGGACAGGGGGCTTGCTGCGGCTCCTGGTGGGCAGCTATGAAACTTGGAATGACTTATAAATAATAAAACTACTAGTTCTCTTAATGAAATGGTGGGAAGATAGCCAAGCCATACATAAGGTGATTCAAATTCAAAAGATGAATCCTCAAATATATGATGGTTCAAAAGTGATGACGTCAATCAAAGAGTAATGAGTCTTGCCAAGAGATAAACCTTCAGAAGTTGAGGCATCCAATGCTCGAGACATTACCATGGCTGAGGCTATCAATGACTTGAGCTATTCAAATGCTGAGGCATCAATGCTGAGGCATTAATGCTGAGGCATTACTCAAATATCAGAGTGTGTGAGTGTAAAGTGATAAGAGTGTACCATGTGGAGTGTGTGCTCGAGTTTAGTCTAGTTGAGTACTTTCTGGTTTAATGAAAGTCTGTTAAGGAAGCAGTGTAAGTGATTATACGTGTTTATAAAAATACTCAACTTCATAGTTAAGTTGAAGTCATCTCTAGGGCGCAGATTGTAATATACCTACACCAATCGATTCTTCATACCAGAAGTGCTTCCTATTCCTTTTAAGTCCTTCTCCTAAGGGGTAGACACCCTATTAGGGCTATTCTTAGGCTCAGGGAGGCAGAATATGCTTGAAAAAAGCTGCCACTTCAAGCTTGGTCATTCGCCTGCGCATCTCCCATAACTGTTCATCATCCACTTGGCAACTAATGTGGGCACTCACTTGGCAACTCAATTGGCACTCACTTGCACCATTGGCACTCATTGGCACTCACTTGGCACCTATTGGCACTCACTTGGCACTCCATCTAATACATCATAGAACACTAATAGAAATCCCTAGGTACTTCTTACGGTGATTGGGAACCATCAAGCCTCAAGTTAGCGTGGTCAAAATTGACCATCCATGGTATATGGTAAAAAGGTCAAAGGCATAAATTATCATGGTCAACACATGAGTAAAGAACACCATCAAAATACGGGCTAAGCTACCTTTAAAAGGAAAGGACATATATAAATTACCCGTGGGTCAAATTTGACTCATCCTCCGTGTTCATCTTTAGTCCCTCTCATCGGTATATTGGTGTCTTAAGATTTGTAAAAGTGCGAAATATCATGGTCAAAACAAGGTAAAGAAGGACATCAAAAAAATAGGGCTAAGCCCCTAAAGGACAGATATTTTCGTGGGTCAAAATTGACCATGGAATACCAAAGGGTTTGGTCGAAAATTTCCGTGGGCCAAAAATGACCCATGGAAGACCAAAGGGTAGCCAAAATTACCGTGTGGACAAAAATTGACCCATGGTAAATCTGGCTAAGGTGGTCAAACAAGGTCAATTAGACATTTCGAAAAATAGGGACTATAGTCCCCTAATAGGAAGATAAAATATTTACCGAGAGAGAGAGTGGGCAAAAATGGCCCACGGTCTCGATAAACAATATGTTGAGGAGACGCGTAAAAATCAGGGGGGGTAAATACGTACATCATACGGTTGCTGACGCAACCGTTCTCGGCGACACTCCTTTCTTCGAAGAGGGGTGCTAAAAATTAGGTTGATGACACAAATAATATAGGGTTGCCAAAATATAAATTAAGGGTTCTCCAAAAATTAGGGTTTCAAAAAAATTAGGGTTACTCAAAAAAATTAGGGTTCTCAAAAATAACCGATCACGGTCATAAACATTTGACCGCATTTGGATAGACCCATAAGGGTTCGTCCGAAAAAAGGTAAAGGTCAAAAAAGGCCAAGGTCAGTCAATCAAAAAAGGTCAAGGTCAGCTAAAAATTTGGGCTCAAAAAATACCGGTGTGCTATATTGGCCCCAATTTTAGGGTGAGACTCGGGGTAAAGAGGTCAAACACAGGTCAGGTAAGATGGGGTAAAAATCGACCGTTGCGCATGTGCAAAATTCGCACGTGGCCCTACACTCACCTGCACAACTTTCCAGTTTTAGCCTTCAACAACTCACTAGCTGGTCACAAAACTGCAGCTTATTACTTAAGCTTACTGCGAATTTTATACTGGCATGCATGAACACTTCACTTTCAGACATTCTTACCTACTAACCACCAAGATTTTGGCCATTCTTTTTGATACGCTATCTCCAATCATAATCGTTTTCTCTGACTTGGCTCAATCTTATTTTCTAGACCTCAGCTTAGGCTCACAAACGCTATTCTAGGTTCGACTAAACTTTGCTCTCTAAACACATAAAATGTACTTAATAACAGGCTGCCCTTATTCTAAAACTCACCTTGATTTTTGAGGTTTATTCATTGTAAACTCTCAGCTTTCATCCTTTGCTTGTATTTTCTTAATGTAATGTTGTAATTTTGCTGTTTATTTTGGTATACTAATTCTCTTAGACGAGGAAGCTACGTGTCTGTTCGCTCGATTGATCTCTATAAATAAGGTGAGTGATTATTATCGGGTTTCAACATTGTGTGAGAGCTCTGGTGGCGTGGACTTAGTTACGAAACCACAACCAATATCTTAACATTAGGGCGTGTTCGGCTCTACTCTTGTAACTTGTAGTTCAAAGCTCTGTAGTTCGGATCTGTATAGATGTTTCTGTTCCACTTCGCACACGCAGAGTACGCTTCCACATTAATGTGAATCTGCGTAGAAATAATGAATAGGAATGGTGCTTTCGTATCTGATGAAATGAATGTGCCTAGAGTGTGGTGGGATGTGAACAGAGAAAATCTGCATAACATTGGCAGTATGAAGAGGTGATAGTGAGTGTGTGTGGGTTTGATGGTCAAGAAGGAATAGGTAATATTTTGGGGATGAGGTCAATTAGTAAGGAGGAAGGTAATCGGGTAGAGTGAGAAAGTTGAAAGAATGGTAAATCTCAAGTATAGATAACTACTGGTGAAATGATTGAGAACGGAGGCGAGATGGTGATTGATTGATTTGGAAGTTGGTATAACAAAAGACCGTTTTATGGAGGACGGTATTAGTTCCGAGAGTTAGATTTGTGGAGTGAGAACAGTAATAGTAACCCAAGTGCTCCTCACTATAAGGGTAAGGGGAAAAACTGTAGGACTTAGTACAATAGTTTAGGTTTAGTGTGTAGGGAAGTATTATATTGTATATGTTCTGGTCGAAGAGTGCGCCGAGTGACTGAAGACTGATTGGGGAAGAAAAAGGTGCGTTTAGAGTAGTAGAGGATGATGTGGATCAAATCCTTACAGCTTGAATTTCAAAATGCATTGAGTTATAATATAAGTGGTAAGATATAGAGTAAATAGCGTTCTAGGATCTCTTCAACAATCAACTAAGCTTCACGAAGTGATTAACTGTGCTCCTACTAACTTCTAGACCTACCTCACTTCCTTTTTATTACCTGTTCCTCTCCATCCACCACAAGCCCCCACTAAACGTAATAATACATAAAGCAACATAATGGAACCGATGATCCCATTCACTTAACCAACTTATGTCGATTTAATATCAAAAAATAGACATAACTCAACATATCCCCTTTCTTTCAACGCAACACCAAATCAATCAATCTTTTCAAACATCGGGCTCTATAACTCCATCACCACTAACTACAAACAACAAAAAAAACCAACTCTGTTATAACATTAAACTTACTTATGAAATACTCTTTTGATTTTAAAAAGAAACTAATTACGTATACACACACATCCTCTCCTCTCCGTCGCTCACAGCATTTATGGGACCCCCTTCTCTATATCTCATTTTTTCTCACCGTTTCACCTCCCCAAAGCCACCTTTTATACCATCCTTTTTTTTTTGGATCACATATCCAATCAATTTAGTGTCCACCAAAATACAACTCTGAAAGCCTCCTCTATCACTCATAAAAAACATTATTTCAGATTGATCCAGAAAATTGCATTCCCTCTCGCTAAACATCACGCATTGCGGCGCTACCTCAGATGGCAATATGTTTCACAGACCGATGTCATTTCCACAGCAACCACAACAGACACAATATAAGTTGGTTCACTATGACATTTTCCAAAACAAAAAATTTAAACACATTAAAACATTCTTTCTAGTGTTTCACAACACATTAACCAACAAACAAAATCCAACTAATAGCTCTGTGTTCCAATACGTTCAAACGGTCGACGTCGTTTCTGAATATATATTTCACTTATTTCAGAAAGAATTTTTCAACCCTGCTTCTCTCTCTCCGCACCTCTTCCTTCATTCCTTTCCAAAACCTCCAGCACACATAAACTTACATTCGCAAACCACACATAACCACTTCATAGCGCTCGCCGTTTCCTTTCGTCTTTGTTTTACAGTCAAACCAACAGCGAGCGAGCAATCAAATTTAAAAACCTCATTCACCCCTCCCACAAACCGCTTTCTAATACATCCATCTCAACCGCAGAACACTCTCTGTCTCTTCTTCTCCCCTCCTTCATCATTTTTCCTCTGACAATTCCATTACTCAATGATTCATGCATTTTCGCCGAAAGATAAGACGCCGATGACGGTGATCACGACCTTACTCCGAGGCATGCATTAACATTCCTGGGAAAAGAAATAAGTGGTAGTAAGTAGGCAACCCAACTACATTGTCCTCCTTTAATCGGAATTCTACGACACGGCGAGAACATACCCTATGGGCAATTCTTCTTTCGCTTCCACCAAGGGATATAAGGTAATGTCTGCAAAGTGTCTGGAAGAAGGAGTGTGTATATGAACTCAACGCGAAAGGCGAACGATTGGGCACGTGAAATGTCATGGGAAATCCCTAACACCAT
>JABUQX010062081.1:17500-22869 GCA_015478945.1 Trachelipus rathkii
AAAGCTTCAGTGGAATAATTACACTCGTTGAAGAGCTTAAGAAATCAGTAGAAAAAAAGACTTTCTAAGTTTCTATGTGATAAATCTTTGTGTGTAGCTACTTTCTTAGATCTGCGATTCAAGCTAATTTTTCAACATGAATCAGATGAATCAGTAAAAAATATGGTCGTTGAGGCATGGAAAGAAATGCATGAAAATTTAGCTCCTGACTCTTCTGCTGACGATGATTCACGTAGTGGGGAAAGTGAAGCTGAAGGTTCCATTTTCACTTCTTTAATGGATTGTTTTAAAGAAATTGTGGCATCAAAATCGTCATACAGAAAAGAAAGTGAGAGTGAAAAAAGAAAGTCCCATTCTTCTGACGATGTGATTATTGTACATAAAAGTAAAAGGCTACATACGGAATTACATCAAGAAATAAACAAATATATAAGTTTGCCTACTTTGACCAGTGAAGACAATGATATTCACTTCAATTGGTAGAAAAACACTGGAAATAGTTTTATGAATTTGAAAAAACTAGCAATAAAATACCTTTCAGCTCCACCGTCATTAGTCGAAAGTGAAAGAATATTTAGAACAGGAGGAAATATTTATGAAGCCACAAGAAATAGGTTATCCCCTGAAAATGGAGAACTGCTAATGTTCTGTCATTTTAACCTTAGAGCTTATTCAAATGAAGTTTAGTTTAATATCTTTAACTACGAAACTTTTCAATTTTCATTTAATTATTTTTAATATGTGAATGGTTTGCTATAGGTAAGAAATAGTTATTTACCTTTTGTTTTATTACTTTGTATATAACACTGGTAAACATGAAATTTCTTGGACGGGGTTTCGCAATTGATTATTGATGTGCTGATTCCAAAAATGTAATCGGTTTTTGCATATCACATCGCATTTGTGAGATATTGTGTGTAACACAGATTTGTAAAATTTTATGATTTTTACCTTTTTCAAGAGGGTCTATCACAATTATTGGGATATATATATATATATATATATATATATATATATATATATATATATATATATATATATATATATATATATATTATTTATATTATATATTATATATATTATATTATATAGATATATATATATATATATATATTGGATATATATATGAAGGAGAGAAACAAATCGCAATGATATGATACATGTCTTTGATAGATATATGTTAAACATATAATACAACTATGAATAAAGGGTAATATGGGACAACAATGAATGTAATAGAAGGAATGGGTTTAGTTAATGTAAACATACCTACGATGGTAGTAACTTTCTCTTCGTAGACGATCTACTGTGCATAGCGTCTGGAATATCCCTCATCAAGCTCCAACAATAGTCGGCCATCATATTGATATCCCACTTGCCCTGGTAACGTCCTTCCATGAACTTTAGATCTTGATGGAAGCGTTCACCCTGCTCATCACTAACATCGCCTAGGTTATCCGGAAATTTTCTTAGGTGAGAATGTAAGTAGTGCAACTTTATACTCATTCTACATCCATGAGAATGAAAACTGTCTAGCAGTTCCTGTACAATGTTAGTGGTTCTCGGCTTTCCTGTTCCCCAGAAAATTCTGTGCTACATCTGAAAAAGCATTCCACGCTCTTGCCTCTAACACAGTCATTGTTGTAGCAAAGGCAGCATCACGGAGGAGTGTCCGTATTTGTGGGCCATCAAATATCCCAGCATTTTTCTTCTCGTCACTCAGACCAGGAAACGTTGAGCATATATAGCGGAAGCATTCACCATAATTTTGTCATTCCTAGGGAATATGCAAAAATAGGGATCCATGATTGCACGAAAACGGGATGTGATACAGCAAATCCGAGAATATATATGGAATCAGCACCTCCGAATTACTATATATCTGCTACAAAAGTCCATCCAAGAAAAATTTCACCTTTTTTTGTTGACCAGTGTAAGTTTTCTTTATTTTTCCCTAAATGGATGACCGAACTTTGAAATAACTATTCGGCCGAATAGCGAAGTGATTATTCGGCCGAATATTCGGTATTCGGCCGAATACTTTTAGCCGAATATTCGGTATTCGGTATTCGGCTTTTTCACTATTCGGCACATCCCTAATATATATATATATATTATATATATATATATTTTTCTTTTTTTACATTTTCCGCACTAAAATTGGACCATATATATATATATTATATATATTATATATATATATATATATATATATATATATATATATATATATATATATATATATATATATATATATACATATAATATTATATATTATTATATATATATATATACTATATATATATATATGGCTTATATGTATTTCATTAACAGCAAAATATCATTTTTTCAATCAGATATCTCAAAAACTACAATCAAGCTACAGGGAAAGGAATTACATTTCTGAATGCTGGTCAAATTTTAGTTAGGAAAAAAAAAAAAAAAAAAAAAAAAATCATATCCTCAAAAACTACAATAGCTACAGCGAAAAGGAATACATTTTGAATCCTGGTAAAATTTTAGATAGGAAAATGTAAAAAAAAATAAAAAATTAAATAAATAAAATAAATATTCTATTTTTTTTATTTAGGAGCGTGACATAATATAATATATTATATATTAATATAATAATAATATTATATATATATATAATATATATATATATATATATATATATATATATATATATATATATATATATATATATATTATATATATTTTATTATATATTTTATTTTTTTTATTATTATTTTACAAGCACTTATTCCCGCAAAAGCGGGGTAGTGGTACGTGCAGCTTCCCTAATACATATTTCCTTCATCTCGCCCTCACCCACCTCCTCCATTCCATTCTATCTCTCGCCAACACCCTACCTTCTTCCACCCTCATTCCTCTCTCCTCCAACATTTCCTTTATTCCATCCATCCATCTTCTTCTTGGTCTCCCCCTTCCTCTCCTTCCTATCCCATCCGCCTCCCAAACTCTCCTAACCACCCTCTGCTCCCCCATTCTCTCCAGATGTCCAAACCATCTTAACATTCCCTACTCCGCTCTTCTCACCAAACCATTCTTCCAATCACATCTCTCTCTTATTACCCTATTCCTAATCCTCTCTCTTTTACTAACCCCACAAACCGCTCTCAGCCCTTTCATCTCAAACACTTCCAATTTCCTCTTGGACCTAGCATTCAACCCCCATGTTTCACACCCATATAGTACCGCTGGAACACAAATTTTTTCAAACATACTTATCTTGAGTTTATGTGATAAATCCCCCCCTTTCCATAATTCCCTCAAACCACTCAATGCTCTCATTCCTTCTCCTACTCTATGATCTATCTCTTCCTTCATCCCTCCTTCCTTACCCAAATCCATCCCTAAATATCTGAAAACCTTTACTTCTTCCAGTACTACACCTCCTACACTAATCTCTAACCCCATCCCCTCATCTGTTTCCTCCTCCTCAAACACTAACACTTTACTCTTACCTGGATTTATCTTAAGACCCTTTTGTCCACACACTCTCTCAAACTCCTTCACCAAATACTACAACCCTTCTGAATCCTTCGCCACCAAGGTAGTATCATCCGCGAATAGTATCATGTTCACTTCCCATCTATCACCCCTATCCATCAATTCCACCCCTCTCCCCTCCCTCATCATTCCTCTGCAGACACTCTCCATAAATAAATTGAAAAGCCACGGTGACATCACACATCCTTGTCTCAACCCTCTCTCCACTCTAAACATCTCACTCTCCCCTCCTAATACTCTCACACACATTCTGCTATTCCTATAAAAGGCCCTAATACCTTTACCTAATTTACCCCCTACTCCATGTTCCTCCAGCACCCTCCATAATTCACCCCTCTTCACTCTATCATATGCTTTCTCCAGATCTAAAAAACACCCATACACCTTCCCTTTCCTTTCTATACCTTTCTCCACAAGCATCTTCATTGTGAACACTTGATCCACACACCCCCTTCCCATCCTAAATCCTCCTTGTTCTTCCCCCATTCTCTCTTCCGTTAAATCTCTCACCCTCTCAATTAGTATTCTCCCATACACTTTCCCTACTACACTCAAAAGACAAATACCTCTATAATTACCACACTCCATCCTATCCCCTTTCCCTTTATACAGGGGAACCAAACAACCATCCTCCCAATCCTGTGGAACCTCTTCCTTCCTCCAACATAAATTATATAACCTGTACAGCCATTCCTCCACCCCTCTGCCTCCCATCTGTAACATTTCCATACTCACACCATCTAGACCTGTGGACTTTCCTTTTTTTCCTTTAGTTATCGCCCTAATAATTTCTTCCATTTGTATTTCCATATCTCCTTCCCGTCCCTCTTCACCCCCCAACCTCACCTCTTGAACCTCCTCATCTCTTCCACCCAATTCATTCAATAATCCTCTAAAATATTCCCCCCATCTTTTCCTCACTCCATCTTCCCCTCCTATCCATTCCCCATCCCCTCCCTTAACCCTCTCTCCTAATCCCTCCTTCTTCTTTCTTTTTATATTTACTTCTTTCCAGAATATTTTGCTTCCTGTTTCAAAATTTTCTGTCACTTTTCTACACCATTCATTATTTGCATTTCTCTTCGCCCTCTCCACCGCCCTCTTTGCTTCCACTCTAACCCCTCTATATTCCTCCCAGCTTTCCCTTCTCCTATTCCCCAACCATTTCACATAGACCTCTTTTTTCTTTTTCACCAAATCTTTCACCTCCTCATTCCACCATTCACTTCCTTTCCTTCTACTTGCTCCCACCTTTTTTACTCCGCATATCCTTCTGGCTTCTTCACAAATTGTCTCTTTAAATCTCTTCCACTCCTCCTCCACATCCCTAATTTCCGTCCCTCTCACGTCCCTCCACCTATCCTCCATACCCCTCCTAAACTCCCTCTTACACATTGTCTCATCTAATTTTTCCACCTTTATGACTTCTATTCTCCTCTTTTTTTCTCTTTCTCTAACCGTTACCTCTCCCCCTACCCTTAACCTAGCAACCACCAAATAGTGATCAGATAACCCCCTACCTGCCCCTCTGAATACATTTACATCTAGTAATCTGCCTCTATCCTATCCATTTACACACACATAATCTAGTAACGCCTTCCCCCCCGTTATCTCACTCTTCCATGTATACTTATGATTTTCACTTTTCTTGAACCACGTATTTCCAACTATCAATCTTCTATCAACACATAACTCTAACAGACTTTCTCCATTAACATTCCTTTCCCCTACCCCAAATGGACCTATAATTCTCCCCATCTCCTCTCTTCCCACTCCTGCATTCAAATCTCCTAATAAACAAATTTTATCATTAACCCCGAAACTTACTTAACAGT
>JABUQX010062082.1:0-2500 GCA_015478945.1 Trachelipus rathkii
GATATCTATATATATATATATTAATATATATATATATAATATTATAATATATAAATAATATATATATATATAATAATATTAATATATAAATTATAATATATATATATATATATAATATATATTATATAAATATATATATATATATAACGCGGATATAAACCGATATATTATATATATAAGGCTTCGATTTTCCTCGCGTTGCAATTATAATGCAACTTTCCTTTAAACGTAGCTCATCGAGCTACTGAACGAAATATTTTGAGAATGTATTAATAGATTTAACATTAGCCAAATAGGGAAAACCTCGTTGCAAGCAGGGCTGCGGAGTCGTAAAATAAATTCCTCGACTCCGACTCCACTTAAACAAAAATTTTCGACACCCGTCTCGACTCCAGCCAAGTTCAAAATTCAAAATTTCGACTGACTCAGATTAGTGCTTACAGATTACAGTAAACAATTTTTTGTTTCAACAATTTTTTTTTTCGCTTCCATTTGAGAATAAAAAAATATACCACTTTACCAATGAATCTAAACTCCAAATGCTATATGGTAAAGTACAGTAAAGACAAAGATGCAGGCGCAACACATGACAAACAAATAAATTTCAGTTTCGGAAACAAATGTATAACGTAATTATAATGCATTATTTTAATATTTCTATTATAAAATTAACAGTTTAATACTTTCAGTTTTCCAATAATAATAATAATAATAAAAAATAATATAATAATATTAATAATCAATAAATAATAATAATAATAATAATAATAATAATAATATAATAATAATAATAATAATAATAATAATAATAATAATAATAATAATAATTATAATAATAATTAATAATAGCATTAACAGAATCGCTTATCAAATAAAAAACAAAAGAATTTCTGACAAAATTATAAGAACTGGATTTTATAATTTAGGATATATATTATATATTATATTAATATATATATAAAATATATAATATATATATATAATTATTATATATATATATATATATATTATATATATAATATATATATATATATATATATATAATATATGTATATAATATAATATTTAAATAAAAAAAAAAGAGCTTAAAAATATATATTTCATTTTAAACAAAATATCACAAGTATATATATATATATATATATATATATTATATTATATATAATATATATTATATATATATATATATATATATATATATATAATATATATATTATACTATATATAGTTATTATATATATATATATATAATATATATATATATATATGTGTGTTGTGTGTGGATTGCCTAAAATATACACAAACTCAGAAAATTCACCTTTGAGACCTGTAATATCCATTGTGCGGAACGGTTCCACACGAAACTTGCCCAAATATCTGAACAGCATTATTTCCGCCCATAATCTTAACTTTTCATAGTTAATCAAATAATGAAACTACTATGTAAATTAATCAAACTTAAAAACTTGAAGTCACTAATATATTCGCCTCACTTGATGTAGAATCTTTGTTTCATAAAGTACCGGTTCTTGATACGATTGACATAATAATTAACGAAGTGTATCACTCAAATAATCTACCCCCACCAGATATATCAGAACAACATATGAGGAACCTTTTATTAATTTGTTGTACTCAAACACCGTTTAAATTTAAAGAAAACATATATCTACAAACTGATGGAGTGCCGATGGGCTCACCACTTGGACCTACATTTGCTGACTTCTATATGTCCAATCTGAGAAAAACAAAATCCTTCTTGAAACAAACAACTTTAACCCCGTATTTTACATAAGGTATGTCGACGACATCCTCACTATTTTTAGGAACATAGGATCATATACATCAGTTCATCATAGAATCAGTTACTCAGTTAAAATTCACATACGAAACTTAGGTTAATAATGCTATCTGTTTTTTAGACATCAAAATCAATGTTAATTCTGACGGCTCATTATCTACAGGCATACATGTCAAACCCACTGATAATGGTCTGTATATGAACTATGGATCCTATTCACCGACTATTTACAAAGAATCTATCGTAAAAATTTTTAGTTTACAGAGCATACAACCTATGTTCAACTTGGAAAACTTTTGATGAAGAAATTTGCCGCATTAAGTAAAATTTAATTAACTGTGATCATCCACAATATTCAGTTAAAATTTAATTAATAAAAACCCTTACAAAATTATATAATAAAGAATTGTTAAAAATAATCAGAAAATTCGATAAATTTCTTCTTCAAAACTCCAATGCTATTTGTCAATAAGGAAAAGAAGTGCCTTCGTAATATTTGAATTCTCACCTCAAAACTAAAGACACCTCAAAAAATTAAAGTTAGACTATACCATAAGTCCAAACAACTGTCATCTTCCTTTAGCACAAGAGATGCTTTGCCGACAAACCATCACGTTGTGTACCAATTTAACTGCCATGAGTTAGACTGTACGTCAACATATATTGGTTAATGTTTGTATAAAGAACTTGATATCTTCT
>JABUQX010062082.1:7500-15000 GCA_015478945.1 Trachelipus rathkii
ATTAGTAATATATATAATATATAATATAAATAACATTTATTATATATATATATTATATACTAATAATATAAATATTAATATAATATATATATATATATAATATATTTCATTGTAAAAATTAGAATGTAGAAATTTTAAGGATACCACTTATCAATTCATTGTTCATCTAAATAATGATAAATCATTTTCATTTCTCTTTCTTTCATTCATTAAATTATTCATTCTTATATTAATATCAGAGACAGGAAATATCCAGCCTGAAGAGTCAACACCTAAATAAATAGTCTTACTTTCGAAAGGCGATTATTGTCGGAAAAAGGTTCTTTCTTTTTACTACTGCTATTGTTGTAAGACTTGTTGCTATTGATAATATTGATCTGCAAAACAGAACTATTGTTCTGAAAATTATTGTTCCATTTTTTAATAATAATTTTTATCACAGGAACAAAAAACTTTGTGCCGCTTTCAAAAGAAACCGAAGAAAAGCGGATTTAAAAGAAGTGAGAACCAAAGACAAACGGTTAAGAAAATATCCCGGTCTTTTATGCAACCTCGTTTTCTTCAAACACTTCAAACTACGGCATGTGATTAAGGAAGTCTTTACTTACAAAACTAACTAGAAGGAAGGAGATGCAACTACGTCTTTCCCCCATAGAAAAGCAACAACTTTTCTAAATAGTGTCATACAGATTACTTACGTGGATTACAGATATTGTTCGTTCTACCAACATTCTTTCATTATAAATTTAACATTATTTATTACAATTGCTCATATCATCACATCATGTTTTTAATACATCTAATTAACAAATACTTCCTGTATTTGTTGCAGGCATTGTATTCCTGGGCAATGGATTAATCATGGCAACAAGCACTATCTCATACGACAACGTTGCCGTCTCATGATTTAAAAACTATTAAACTATTTATTTATATATATATAAAATTAATAAAAATTTCTTCTCTTTTATATCTCCCTTCATTGTTCTTCGCTCTTCAATAAACTTAAACTGGGATCGGGCTTTTAATCGAGAGACCTTAGATGAAATTCATTATTCAGATATCAAAATAATTTTTACATAAATTAATTAGAAAAGTTGTACTGATTGTCATCTTTATTTTTTCTCTCGATTGAGTGCGTACGGTCCTTGTTTGGTTTGTTGTCACAATAGGAAATTTAAGATGATTGTACAAGTTTAAATTTGATTAAATAGTAGCCTTAAGAACAATGAGGTATTAGGCAAGGTTATTTTCGGATGAAATAAATTCAGAATGGCTTGTAGAAATTTCGCACGGGGTTAAAACCATAGCGAAAAATCTCTTCCGCAGGAAAAAATTGCCGATAACTATTGAAAAGGTAAAATTTAGAAACGAGGGGAGTTTATTCTCCAAACGCCGCTTCTTGGAAGCGAAAAATAACAAAGCTGCTTAAAATATTAATAAGTTTAATGTCTGACGCGCAAACGTAAATGATATGAAAACACAAAAAATTGCTTTGTGTTTATCAGCATCAGGAAAATTTAGATGTCTTAATCTTACTGAAATGAATCTATAATGCAAGTTTATAGTAAATACGATTTATTTGATTTAGATGAATCTTTGTTTGGTAGAGAGATAGATGGGCAATTTGAGTATCAAAATGATATTAGAATTAAAATCAGTAGAGTAGAAAATTTAGCAAAAATTAATGAACAACATATTCATAATAATGCTTCAAATGAAAATGCTTTGCCATTAAAACGTGAACCTAACCCTCCTGCATTGAAATGCATGATTTTTCACGGCAATGAGGATAGGGACAAATTTAATTCATTTCTTTCACAGTTCGATAATTTAATAGGATGTAAGTCTTCACTGACTGATAAGGCTAAATTGTCATATCTTAAATCATATTTGCAAGATTATGCTTTTCAAGTCATTCAGCATTTAAGTAACACCAATGAAAATTATGCCATAGCTTTAAACTTGCTAAAAAAGGAGTTTTTAGATATACCTTATATAGTAGATGAAATTATAACTAAAATCACTCGTGCTCCCAATATTGAAGAATATCAGTATGAGAAAGCACGCACATGGTTAAATGACGTCAGAGCTATGACATACGATTTACAAAATTTCAACTTAGATTTTTTCATTCCCGAAACTCCGGGTTGCGTATTATTAAGTAATATAGTTTTCAGCAAACTTCCTGTTTCATTAAAACGAGAACTCGTTAATAAATGTAGTTCGATGTACCCATCTATTAATCACATTTTTGACTATTCATTTGAAATATTAAAAATATTTTCTAGAACAAAATTTCAGAAACCTTCTTTTTTTGCTAATAAAACTTATTTTAATAACCAAAATAAAAATTCAAATAGCGTAAAAGCTAAATCCCAAAATAAAACTAATGTTAATTTTAGTAGTAATAGGGAAGAGGTTGTAGCTGAAAACCAGGTTAATTTGAGTACTAAAAAGATTTGCAAATTTTGTCAAGAAGAACATTCTATGTTTAAGTGTAATAATTATGCAACCAATAAAGAGCGAGTTGCTCAATGTAAGAGTCTGGGCTTATGTTACAGATGTAGTAGCGATAAACACCTTGCTTCCACGTGTTATGGTCTTCAAAATAAATTACGTTATCCTTGTTTCATTTGTAATTCTCACTCTCATATTTCAGCTTTATGTAGTAAATCTCTTCTAGCAGATTGTGAGAAAAAGGGTGGAGCCGGAGCTGGAGAAACATCAAATCAGAAGATACAGGGAAAACTTGTAAGTAATATTGCTATAAATATTGGGGAGGCTGCTTTGCAGCAAAATTTGCTACCTACAATGTCTTTAAAACTTAAAAATAAAAATAAAAATGCTATTTTACATTGTGTCACAGATTTAGGATCACAATGTAGTTTTTTAAAGCCTAGTGTTTTGCGGAAACTGCAAATTGAGGAAAACAGTGTAAAAGATAGCACTAATGAAATAAAAACATTTTTAGGGTCACATCATAAAATATTAAAAAGGGTCTACATAGACACTCTTATTGAAGATAAAATTTTAAAGCTTCCTTTTTTCATTGATGACGTAGATCTTGACTTTTCAGTGGAAGGTTTGGATCAGGCTGTTCATGACATGAAAATGAGTAAGTATAAATTATCTAATAAATTTCTCACAAACGTACGAAATGACAAATTTGAAAATATCGAAGGATTAATAGGGGTCGATATTTTACAGCATTATAGCAAGTTTACTTTTACCCAATGCATGAAAGGTACAGCTATCGAGGTAAGTGATGGTTTGATTCCCTTAGGGGATATCAGAAATTTCTTAAATGAAGATCAGTCAAATATAACTGATCATGAAACTGCATTTCAGGAAGAGTCGCCTGTGTCATGACTAGGTTATGATATAATCGATTCTTCTATACAAAATATCGAAACTCCAACTGTGACATCAAAAAATAAAATAAATTGTTCTAAGTTAGTACATGACATTATAAATCCTATTATTTCTTATTTCAATCCTCTGAATTTTGTAAAAAATAATCCAGACTTAGATTTAGGTTTAGAAAATTTGTATAGTTTAGAATCTATAGGTATTGTTGATAGTAATGATATCAGCGATATCGATAAAAAACTCATACACGAGTTTGAAAAGGGAATAGAGCTGCGTGATGATAGTCATTATTATGTGGAGTTACCTTGGTACAAGGACAAAATTAACAAAGTACCTTCTAACTACCACGTAGCCATTTCAGCAGTAAAGCGAGTGTATAAAAATTTAAAAGATCGTGATTTAATCGATCGATATTCTGAAGTATTCACACAACAATTAAATGAAGGTATAATCGAAAAAATAAATGTGCTTCCTGAACAACTAAAAAATTATGTCTGGGTACCACACAGACCAATAATAAAGGAAGTGCAACAGGTAACTACTAAGATCAGACCGGTATTTAATTGTAGCCTCAAAACAGACGCAAATCCATCTCTGAATGAAGCTGCTTTTCCGGGCATTGATCTTATGAGTTCTTTATTTAAAATATTATGTAATTTTAGGTGTAACAAATATGTTATCGTTTCAGATGTAAAAATCTGCCTTCCTTCAGATCAGATTAAAATTAGAAGAAGACAAAAATCGATTGGCATTCCTATGGTATGATAAAAATCAAGAATTAATCGCATATCGATATGCCACGATTATTTTTGGTATGGCTTCTTCTCCATTCATCTTGAATTACGTCATCAAATATCACACAGATAAGTATACTAATGATCTTTGTTCTTATGTTTTAAAAAATTTTCTTTATGTAGACAATCTCATTTATAGTCATTCTGATGAAACCATTCTTGAAACCCTTTACAGAAAATCGGTTGAAAGGATGGAAGAGGGTGGATTCTATTTACGTTCCTGGAATACGAATCATAAAAGGCTCAAAGACCTCATGATAGAAGACGACCGTGCTGAGATGCATGGTTGTGAAAACGAAAGAATTTTGGGATATCTATATAATATGGAAGCGGATACAATGGCTCTTGATAATTTCAACATAGCAGGTAGTATCGAAACTAAACGTGAGTTATTGTCCCAAATATCCAAGGTTTTTGATCCCCTGTCATTATTTTTGCCTGTAACTATAAAGGGTAGGCTTCTGATGAGACAAACTTGGCAGGTTCAGACTCAATGGGATGAAAGGGTAAGTTCCGATATTTCTGCACAATATCGAAAATTGAGTAACGATTTGATCTTGCTTAAAAATCTTTCATTTAATCGATTTGTTTTCGATTATGATAACAATGCTACTTTAAATATATTTTGTGATGCTTCAGCATTAGCTTATGGCTTTGTAATGTATATTGCCTCTGAATGTAAATCATATATATTATTATCGAAAGCAAAAGTTGCTCCTTTAAAAAATAGAACTTTGCCTACTCTTGAGCTATTGGCAGTATATTTGGCATTTAAATGTCTTCCTCAAATACTTTCTGCTTTCAATTATAACTTTAAAGAAATAAACATATTTGTCGATGCTCAAATAATATTAGCTTGGCTTCTATCTCCTAAAATTAAAACTAAACAAATTTTTATAAGAAATAGGCTTGAGCATATTAAAAAAATAAAAAATCGAAATATTAAAGGAATATTGTAGTTCACGATTTAATTTCCTCTATTTAGAGACCACACAGAATCCGGGCGATTTAATAAACTAGGGGAATTTCTTTAGGGAATTTTCAATAAAATTTCAAATATCGGGAAAAAAGGGACCAGTCTTGGCGCATTAGATAAAAACCAATGCACCAAGCATGAATTAAGAATGTTTATCAGTAAGGAAAGTAAAATTGCTAATCGATGAACATATCGTAAAACAAATCATACGTATTAAAGAAACGATCTGTAGAACCTATTTTGGCATATTGAATAAATTTTCAAGTTTGTCATAGGTTACATAGATAACAGCGCATAACGTGTCCATAACATATTTTCAAACTAGAAAAACAAAATAGAAGATTTCCATCTTGAGAAGTTAAAGAGATAATGTGTTAAATAAAATAATAGCAAAAGATCTATTGAAAGAAAATGAGCCTTCTTTAAAAATCACCTTCTGACAAAGTACCAGAATTGGTTAAAAGATTAAATTTATTTTTAGATGACAATGGTTTTTTAAGAACCAGAGGTAGAATAGCTAAAACTAATTACTATGATTATAATATTATTAATCCTATTTTGCTTAGTAAAAAACACCATCTCACAAAGCTCATTGTTTCTGATTGTCATCTTGCATGCAAACATTTGGGACTTCAAACTACATTAAATATGGTACGTTTGAAAGGGTTTTGGATCACTAAAGCACGTCAAACAGTCAAAAACATCATTGAGTCTTGTCTTATTTGCAAAAAATATAATTCTTTCACTTTCAATTATCCTAAATTTACAAATTACACACAAGCTCAAATGGACTTTTTCAGACCATTTAAGCATACTGGAGTTGATTTCACCTCTCATTTTTGGATAAAAGATGGCTCTGTAGAAAAGAAAATGTATATATTAATTTATACTTGTTTGAATATACGTGCAGTTCATTTAGACCTATTACCTGATATGTCCACTCAATCATTTTTATCATCTTTCATGCGTTTCACAAACATTTATGGAATTGTAGATTTTCTGTATTCAGACAATGCCCGAACTTTTGCTCTCGGTGGTAATGCTATAGAAAATTCTTTAATTTCAGATGAATTTCAGGAGCATATGAGAATCAACAACATTAAACATGTAAGACTGCCTCTGTACGCACCGTGGATGGGTTCTGCATGGGAGAGAATGCTTCGTATCCTGAAGAATTGCATCTACAAAACAGTAGGTCGTTCTAAATTAAAATATTTTGATATGATTTCTTTACTTTCCAGCATTCAAAATTCAATAAACAACAGGCCTCTGACCTATGTGGAGTCCTCTCTGGATCTAGTACCTCTGACTCCAAACTCATTTTTGAAACTACATGGAAGTGCTTCACTAACAGTGAAAACAGATGAGGATCCGGATGACCCTTTGTGGGAAGGAGAACCTGCTTCACATAAACAGCTAAATGATCATTTGCTATTTCTGCATTGTGCAGCAAAAAAATTTGACTCCACTTCGCGACTCATTCGTATGAAACAGATCTTTTTAAGTTTACCGGAGTATTAGTTATTGCATTTATATCCAAAAACGAATTGGTTAAACCGCATTATAGGTGGGGTTGATGTCGGGTACTTCAATAAAAAAGCGCGAGCCACAAAAACTCGCCCATGATTGCAGTTTGGTAAGTTATAAAGCTAATATATTGTGCTGGAAACAACGTTACGCACTTGATGCTAAAAAAGTGATGGCAACTATAGGTCATACCAATTCAAGTATTGTATCCATAACAGAGGGTCTGTAAGACACATATTGACAAACAAATAAACCCATTAGGAATTTAAATAATACATTCTGTAAAGATGAGGGGTGTGAGGAAAGTTTCCCTTTCAAGACAAGCGGCTTATTACCGCTACGTAAAAAAAACGCCAAAGGATATTTTTTAAGAGTTTTGTTGATAATTTATTTAGTAATTGACATTCCTGGGTGTTTTGGCGCTGCGACCTTTCCTTTTTCATAAAGAATGTCGCACGCCCCGGCCCGGATATGTTTGTTAAAAAATTAGAATGTAGAATTAAGAACAACTTATGCATCGATTGTCATCTAAATATATTTAAATATTTCATTCTCTTTCATAGCTTCATTAATTTCATTCATTATTAATATAAGAGACGACAATATCAGCCCTGAAAGAGTCAACCACCTAAAAAAAGTTTACTTCGAAAGGCGATTATTGTCGGAAAAAGGGTCTTTCTTTTTATTACTGCTATTGTTGTAAGACTTGTGCTATTCAAAGTTATGTGTTGCACCAACAGAAACAAATTGTTCGGAAAAAAAGGATTCGTTCATTTTTTAATAAGGTAATTTATTACTTGTTTCATGTGAGTTTGCTGCCGCTTTTCAAAC
>JABUQX010062082.1:17500-30000 GCA_015478945.1 Trachelipus rathkii
CATTTTTAATTTCAGTAATTCAGTACCTATTAGTACCTTCAGCACCTATAGCTTAATATTTAGTAAACCAACTGAACTTCATTTTTAATTCAGTACTTCAGTACCTATAGCTTAATATTTAATAAACCAACTGAACTTCAATTTTAATTTCTACCTACCAATGTAAACTTTTTTTTTTTGTTTTTGAAATGTTTTTTAGTCTATATCTTTGTCATAAAGATTGTTTAATGTAGGTAAATTATGTTTTATGTTTTTTTTTTCTGTGATATGTAATTTGAGTTTACTATTACTTTTAATCCTTAATAATAATTTAATCCTATAATATTATAATATATATATATGATATAATATATATATATATATATAGATATAATAATATATAATATTATATATATATATATATATATATATATAGTATATATATATATATATATATATATATATAAATATATAGTATATATATATATATATATATATATATATAATATAATATATATATTATTTCATATTATTATTATTATTATTATTATTTATATTGATTATTATTATTCATTATTAATTATTATTATATTATTAGTTTATTAGTTTATTTCATTATTATTATTATTAATGATTAATTATTAATATTACTTATTTTCTTGAAAGAAAACTTTTAATCAATATACATTAAATTAATGCATATCTATATCATTTGAGTAAAAAATATATCTATATAATATAATGCAATATAATATGTAGGCCCATAAAATAGTTTTATTACATTTCTTTATTTCCGCATTGGAAAAATACTTTGAATATTTATGAAAATTTTTAATATTCGAAGCAATGAAATAGAGGCGCACGCAAATCTCACCTTGAGAGTTCTTAGAAATGTTTTTCAAACATCATTTTAACAGTAATGAAATTGAACTTTAGACTATAGAAGATGAATTATTTATTATTATTATTATTATTATTATTATTATTATTATTATTATTATTATTATTATTATTATTATTATGTTGTAGTAATCATAGTAATGATAATTCCAAAAAATTAAAATAATAATAATTAATAATAAATATATATATATATAGATATATAATTATTATATATATATATATATATATATATTATATAGTATATATATATATATTATAATATAATTTATAATATAGATTTATATATATATATAGTATGATATAATAATATTAGTGATATTAATAAGAAATACATTTAAAGAAAAAAGACATCGGTAAACAACCATAACGCAAGTTCATATATGTAATATATTATATATATATATTATATAATATATATATATATTATATATAATATATATGATATATTATATATATATATAATATATATATATATATATATATCACAGTTATTAGAAAGATACCAGAAAAATTGAGGAGAGCGAAATACTACCACGCGAGTTTATTTACACTTTATTAAACCGAATCATTTGTTTTATATATATATTATATTATAATATATATATAGGTATAAGTATTATATATAAGTGATATATAATATATATTATATAGTTATAGTATATGTTTTTAAAGAGAACTGAAAAAAAAGTGAATTCTTACGATATAGTATATACATATAAGTAGTATTATGTAGTGATGCAGCAGATGTAATTTTTTTCGCGGATGTGGGATGTGGGATGCGGGATGTGTATGATCTTATGAATATCCGCGGAGTATTTAGTATAGTATATATAGTAGTATATAATAGATAGTATAGGTGATAGTTATATTATAGGTGGATAATATATATAGTATAGATAGGATATAGTTATATAAGTATATAATATATATAATATGTATGAATAGTATGATATATGTAGATATATATATAGTAGTTATATATATATATATAGATATATATAATATTAGTATATATATATATATATATAGATAGTATTAAATATATATATATATATATATTACTAGTATATAAGTATATATAATATATATAGATATATAATATATATATAAAAGTTAGTATATATATTTATATAGGTATATATATATATATATGATATATATATGATTATATATATATTAGTAGTATGATATATATATATATAGATAGGTAGATAGATAGAATATATATATATATTTCGAGTTTTAGAAACATCTGATTTAAGGATAATAATTGTGTGGTTGAGCAGGGGTACGGGACTGAGGCAGCCATACGCTCTATTCCCACGAACCTTCGCCTCTTTGATGAAAGAGATTTTGCAATGGAGTTAGTAACTTGTGTGCAGCGTAGTAATAGAAATTCAAATATAGGAAGGTTTGGCTTGAGAAACATCAATTTTTCTTGCTGAGAGCGCCCAACACTTTGCTAAACTCTGCGTAACGTGGAAGCATTTTAATTGGAGACAGTGCCAAGTATTCCTTGCAAGTTTACAACAAGCGTGGTGAAGAGCATTTTGCTAACTTTTCCACTAGACTGATTGGAGTCGATGCATTTGAATCGTATCGTTTTTCTTTGGGGTGATAGGGTTTTCAATCATGGTTGCACTACATCTTTGGTTTTTTGATGGCGTGGTTTCTTGCATACTACTGACGTAGAAATTCTTCAGTGAATCTGTTATTGATTTGTACTTGTAGAAGGTGTTGGGTTCTGTAGATTTCGGTTTTTTTCTTTTAATGTGTGGCGAATTAATAGACTGTTCGATTGAAGTTTTTCAACGTAGGGCACGGTAAAAGAAAGGATTTTAAGATTGCGTTGATATTATTAGAAAAGACTTGCGTCCAATAACGGAATTATAAAGTGAAAGTGTGCGGAATAGTGTTGAAGTCATTAATTTCCACAAAAGCCCAGAGGTGTTAATCTCAGCTTGTAGCTTAATTCCCCATCCTTTCGATGAATTATTTTTAAAGACCGTCAGTCGATTTTGTTATTTGGAAATGTTCCAAAATGTTTTTCCTTAGATGAGATTGAATGGTATGTTACATCCGATGACAAAAGCTGTAGAGCGTTGATTGATTTTGTTTGGTAGTTTCTTCAAATTGTTTCAAAAAGCGGTAAATGCGAGTGTGGATAATATGTTATTTCTCCCAGTAGTTGAATAGAGAACTGTAAGCTGTTGGAATCGAACTAGGCGGTACGAAGAAGAGTTCTTTGAGCAAAACCATGCTTGCCATCATATGAAGTGTGACGTATTCAGGCGAGGTGTTGGAATGTGCTTTGATAACTTAAGGATATGAGGATATCAAGCCGCTTTTGAATTGGCCTTAACTCATTTTCATTTCTTTATTATAAGATTTCCATCTAGAGTATTTTCATGTATAAATTTTTTTATCAAATGTTTCGAGCAATAAACATCCGGTGCAACATCCGGCAGGGGCAAAAGCTGCGGAATGCGGATCTTTAATATGGTGCGGATTCGGAGTGTTAAGCCTGCATCGCGTTAATAGATATAGTATATATTATATAGTATGTATATATAGTATATATATAATAGTATATATATATAGTATATAGTATAGTATATAATGAAGTATGATAATAGGAATATAGTAGTATAAGGCTAGTAGTTATATTATAGGTATATAGTATGATATTATATATATATTACTTATATGATTCTATTATTATATATTATATATATATATTTATATATGATATATATATATTAGTATAGTAGTAGGATATTATATATATATATATATATATAATATATATATATAATAGGTGATAGTATATATATATATATAATCATGAGAAAAGTCACAGAATTTATATTAACGATCATGATAAAAATAGATGATAAAAGTAAATAATAATAATAATAATAATAATAATAATAATAATAATAATAATAATAATAATAATAATAATAATAATAATAATAATAATAATAAATAATAATAATAATAATAATAATAATAAGCAATTATTTTAATAGGTAATTATAAAATAAAAGCTTTGCTTCAAGATTTGTATTTTTCAAACGGAATAAAAATGTTTTCAATAAATGAAAAATTTCAAAAACCTTGAATAGCTGACATTTCCAAAATTACTCATTTTATTATTATTATTTTTATTATTATTATTATTATTATTATTATTATTATTATTATTAAAATGTAAAATTGTAAACGAGCTATTCTTGAATAAAGTTTGAGAAATTGATGTATTCTTATTATTATTATATTATTATTATTATTATTATTATTATTATTATTATTATTATTATTATTATTATTATTATTATTATTATTATTATTATTATTATTATTATTAATTATTATTATTATTGAAAGAGATATTAAAAGATTTTATTAATATCCATTATTATTATTATTATTATTATTATTATTATTATTATTATTATTATTATTATTTTACAATTATTATTTAGTAGTAGCAGTATTGCATAGATATTACCATTATTGAAATAAGTATTATTGTAGACAGCTTCTGGCATCATTATCATGAAAAGCAAACGGGCAAGTTTTGAAATTTTCAATTAAACTTTGTATTAAAAAATAGATTTAATTACCAAAGACTGTAAAAACACTCTTGGCACTCTTGTTTAGAAAAAAAAAAAAAAAAAAAACACCCTGCACTCTCGTAGGAGTTCATAATACGTTTTTCTTTCATTAGTTTAATATATTTGCCATTAAAAATAGGTGACCATTAAAATTTTAGTTTTATAATTTTAATCTAAAAAAAACGTTAACAAAAAAGTATGCTTTTGAAGTTAACTTAATTTTTTTAACCATTTAAAATGTATTCCATATGCGAAGATGATAAAAATGCGTTTTTACTATAATATAATATATAGTATATACTATATAATATAATATAATATATATATATATTATATATAGATATATATACTATATATATATACTATTATATTATATATATTATTATAGTAGAGAGAGAGAAGAGAGAGAGAGAGAGAGAGAGAGAGAGATAAGAAGGAGGAGAAGGAGGGAGGAGGGAGGGAGGAGGAGGAGAGAGGAGTGGGAGGAGGAGGAGGAGAGAGAAGAGATAGGTAAAGATAAAGATAAAGATAAAGATAAAGATAGAGACAGCGAGACCTAACTTAAAATGGCAGATGCTACCTGATAATCTTTCTTTCTTGCATATCAACTATAGCAGAGAACGCTTTGGTTTAAATGCCTCTAATACACAATTCATTTATCCTTTAAGTTTATACATTGTAACTAACGCTCAAAGATTTTTCGTACTTCTGTACAGAGCTCTCATCACACATATTAGTTGAATCAAAATTAATTATTTAATTAAATTGCATTATTACTCCATTCATTCACATTTTTATTAACTACATTCAATCTCTTTCTTCTTGCCGAAAAGATTCAATTACTCTCCAATTTCGGCAATGAGCAAACTCTCGAGTTTGCACACCTACCCCGTTGGGAAAAGAACGTGACATTTAAATTCTAAAAATTCACT
The DNA here is from genome assembly GCA_015478945.1 of Trachelipus rathkii. Taxonomy (NCBI): domain Eukaryota; kingdom Metazoa; phylum Arthropoda; class Malacostraca; order Isopoda; family Trachelipodidae; genus Trachelipus; species Trachelipus rathkii. The sequence goes on from JABUQX010062082.1 coordinate 22,935, forward strand.
CTTAAGTTCTCAAATCATTGCACATGTTTGACGTTTAATTCCCTTTGTCCGCTGACTCAGTAGTTCTAATGATTCTTTCATTGAAAATTCTTGTACAATCTAATTTTATTTTCTCCCAATACTTAAAGTTCTATACCCTTAAAATTGTTTACCCTAATATTGGACTGATTATATATATATATAATATATATATATATATTATATATATAGATATATATATATATATATATAATATATATTATAAATAATATATAATATATATATATAATATATATATGGACATATTATACCAGGTTGACTCCGTTTAATATTTAGTTAGGTTAATTATGGTGTTAGGTTTGGTAGGTTAAGTTCAGCGTGTTGATTAGGTTGACCCGTATATTGTAATGTAATTTACCCTAAAATTTTTGAAATTACGAGAACAGTGGTTTTATTTGAATTTTCCGGTCCTGTAGTTAAACTCCTTATTAGATAGCATATATAATAAATATATATAAATTTTTTATTTATATATATAAATAAGATATATATATATATATATATATATATATATATATAACTATATATATATATATATATATAATAGATATAAAATATACATTATTTATAGTAATATATATATATTATATATATTATGAATATACTATATATATATATATAAGTTATATATATATATATTATATTATATATATATAATATTATATATATAATATATATATCAGGGTTGGGTTCAAGTACAAGTACTTGTACTTGTACTTGTACTTAAGGAACATTTTTGGAAGTACTTGATACTTGGTACTTTTGCAGTTCTAAAACCACTGTACATGTACTTGACTTGAGCCTTTGTAACTTGGGTACTTGTTGCCTTGGTAACTTGCAAGTCTTTGCATTTTTAACCTTGGCAATATTTTTTATTATCAGTTTAACATTTTCCTACGCATCAATATTATTATTTTTTATAAAATGATTTAAAATCAAAAATTTTCATTTATGAATGTAAAAGTATTTCATATATATATATATATATGATATGATATATTATATATATATTATATAATATATATTATATATATATTATATATATATATATATATATATATATATATATATAATCATCATCATCATCATCATCATCAATCATCTTCTTTCCCCAAGACTGGGGTAAGGTGGCGTGCAACATGTACAGAAACAGAAAAGTTTTAAAGAACATGACATTTAAGTTGAAAGGAAATTTAGCTTTTACATAGGATGTTCTACCCATTAGATGGGAACCTCGCCGCACAGAAAATCCACCCTAGAGCTTCACGGTGAAAACCACGACGGGACCTTTAACTATGGCATCTTCACCAATTGTTGAGGGTTCATCCCTTGGGGCCCCAGGGTGGCTACAAACCATACCACCCTCACAAAACCCCTGCCATTTACTCCTATTTATGCACTTTTTCTCGCCCCTGCCCAACTCACATTTCCACTCCTCCAGAGATTCTTTTGATGACTCTCAAATCCACTTTTTCTTCGGCTTCTCCAGCCTGTCGATTCCCAACACACTCACCACTATATAAATCCGATAACCAACCGACTATCATCTATTCTTTCCTCATGACACAAGACCAAACCATCTAAACATACTTTCATTAATTCTTTCATTTATCCCTTTTTTCAAACCATACAACTCTGTAATACGTTCATTCCTCATTTATCAATTCTTCTTACACTAGACACGCCTAAGATTGCTCCATCTGAACACATTGTGTCTTAGATCTATACCTCTTATTCCAGGACCATAGTCTTAACTACTAGACATTAACAACAGGTTTAAACAAACTTAACCATTGCACGCAGACACTAGCGCACTCAGACTTAGTCTCATTTACATCCACCAAGGATTTTAATTGCAACCAGCCTCCTTCGTGCAATTCACAACTTCCTACTACACTCGGCATCATCGGTTCCCTTTTCGTCCAACATTACATATATATCCTCAATATTTAAACTCAGTCACTTGTTCCAGCTGCTCACCATTCAACATAACTTCCACACCGAGGATTGTTCTCACTCATAACCATAACCTTACTCTTATCACCGTTTACTTTCAAACCCCCCTTTTACACACCCTCCAAATCTTTCTACCAATTCTCTCAAACTCTCTTCAAGATTTCACCTCACAAAACCATGTTATATATATTGTATATAATTATATATATTATATATATAGATATATTTATATTAATATATATATATATATATATATATATATAATATATATATATATATATTATATATTATATTAGATATATAATATAATATATATATAGGCGAGATGTGATGGTTCATTGGATTGCGAGTTGTATAACAAAAACGTTATGGAGTTATAGTTCCGAGGGATTGGAGGGAGGCCAATTATTAGTACCTTTATTATAGGTAAGGGAAATGGTGGGTAACTGTAAGATATAGGTTAATTAAGTTCTATGAGTGTTGTAGGGGAAGATATATGTTGATATTTGGTCGACAAAGTGCGTCAATGAGTGAAAGAATCTGAATTTGGGGAGGAATTAAGTGCGTTTAGAAGTGGATAGAGGATGTAGTGGACAAATCTGTACATATGAAACAACATAGATTGGGATTAATGAGGAGGGAGGAAGATAAATTGCATTTAAGGATTATGGATGTATGCAACGGCGATAAATAGGATTATAACGGAATATTATGGCAGGTGTTAGTGATATGGTGTTGTGGTAAGCTTCTGAATGGAATCAAAAGTAGTATGACGATAGCTGAAGCGGTGAAGGAATAGATAGAGTCGAAAAGTAGTTATTTAATAATTAATAAGCGGATGTGACAGCGGATGTGGTTATGTCTCCTGGCAAATCCAATCGTATATGATGAGGTTATGAAAGAATTAGAGGTAGGAGGTGACAAGGGATAGAGTTAGGAAGATGGAAGAAATGGATGAGGTGGAGGATTTTCCTTCCTATTATCTAGGATGATTTTGTTTGATTGTGCGCGAATCTGAAGAGTGTTATGAGGAGGACGGAGTAGAGAGATTTGGTAGGGTTCTGTAAAAGAAAGGGTTTGAAATTAAACGTAGATAATAAGAGTAACGTTATGGTTGTGAGTGAGGACAGACCTCAGTATGAAGTTATGTTAGATGGTGAGCCGCTGGAAAAAGTGTCTGAATTTAAATATTAGTAATAATCATGCTTGAATGAAAAGGGACGCGGGGATGATGCAGAGTAATAAGGAGGAAAATTGTTGAATAGGGACTAAGTGGGGCTGGTGCAGTTAATTCGTTGGTGAATGTAAAAGGGACTAAGTTGTTGAGTGCGCTAGCGGTCTTACATGGAGGTATGTGTTACCCGTTTTTAATGTATGGTCTGGGAATTAAAGATGTATAGATCTAAATTACAATGTGTTCGTGGACATCTTAGTGGCGTGTTAGTGTGAAAGAAATGATAAAAATGGAGAATGAAACGGATTAGAGAGTGTTTGGTGTTGGAGATTGGACGTAAAGAGAGAATAAATGAAAGACGTTGAGATGGTTTTTTGTTCATGTGGAAAGGATGGATGACATGACGGTCGGTTAAACGATATATAGTGGTTAAGTGTATTGGGACTCGACCGGATGGATAGACAGAAGAAAAAGTGGGAATGAGTCAGAAAAGGAATGCCCTGCGAAGCAGAGAAAAGGTAGAGGTTGCAGATGCGAAGAAGAAAGGTGGCATTAAGAAACAGGGAGTGAAAGGTGTGTTTTGTGAGGAGCATTATGGTTTAGCCCACTGGGCCAAGGAATGACCCCACAATTGACGGACGAGGTCATAGGTGAGGGTCAATCGCGTCCGTGAAGCTCTAGGGTGGGATTTTTCTGACTGCGACGAGTTCTCACTAATTGGATTATCTAAAGGTGCCGCCGGGTAAGAGGCTGGGATTTTCTCTTTCTACTGCTCATATTCTTCTACTATTTATGTTTCCGGTATATGTTACGCACCTTGCCTCAAGGCTTGGGAGATAAGATGGGTGGTGATGATGATTGATAATATATATATATATATAATATTACATATACTATATATATAATATAGTATATAATATAATATAATATATATATATATATATATATATATTTATATATATATATAATGATATGCAAGTTTTTATTGGCGTAGATTTGTTGCAACACTTGTACTTGTACTTGTACGTGAACAATTCTAGAACTTGTACTTGTACCTGTACTTGAACAAATTCTAGAGTACTTGTACTTGTACTTGTACTTGAAAAAATGTTCTTGAACCCAACCCTGATATATATACTATATATATATAATATATATATATATATATTATATATAAATAAATATATATATTATATATATATATATAATATATATAATATATTTTATAATAATATATATATATATATACGTAGTAATATAATATTGAAACCGTTTCTCTAAATATATGATTGAAATGAAAATAATAATCAACGCAAATAATAATCAACGACCAAAATGAATTTCTCAAAGACAAAATAAATTTTTAAATCCATTTCGAAAATGAATTTCTTCTTCTCTCTTTTATTGTCAACCGAAGCAAAAATTTTAATCTCAAATTTCCTTTTATTATTTTCACTCGAAGCCGATTTTGTTTTGCTGTGAGCGATCAAATTTCTTATTCTAATATTCAACATTAATCAATTCTGGGGAACAGTATTTATTAATGTTATGTTGGTTATTATTTATTTATGTTTTATTTTGATATTTGTTACTTGTTTATAATTTTACTTATTTTATTATTATTATTATTATATTTATTTATGTTTAATTTTGATATTTATTATTTGTTTACAGTTTTACTTATTATTATTATTATTATTATTATTATTATTTTAATTATTATTATTATTATTATTATTATTATTATTATTATTATTATTATTATTATTATTATTATTATTATTATTATTATTATTATTATTATTATTATGTGAGATTTGCAAGCCTTTTCCAATTTCCTAAAGGTATCAACTGCTTCATGATTGATGTTTTTAAGGACTATTCCAGAATAGAATAGAACAGCAGCACATAAGCACGCAAATATCCTGGGTTACTTAATAAATCCCAGATTCAATTACCAGAATGTAAGGTCTATAAATCTTCTCGTTATTAATGATGCTTTTTGTAAACTGTATCAGTGCTCAAAGAGGTTTCATACACCTTATACTGCACACACAACACACACAAATTGCTCATACTTCACAAAAAAATACAAACAACAGAACATATCTCCCCCCTTAAACAACTACATACACATCTTTTATAAACACTTCCACCTACAGACTGTCCAATCATAAAGAGAATCAAAATATTTTTGTTGATGATCCGTTTACCCTGTGCGATCTGTCTGTGAAACATTTTCACTTAGTCACCATTAATTTTCATACTTTTTGCTGCCATGAAGCTTTTGCCTACAATCCCTGTAATTATGTTCAGTGGGCACTCCATTCACCCTCTCCCCTAATTTACAAACAGCCCGTAGAATAACATGCACACACATAGGAACACTTTTAATTTAATTAAAAATGGCTAAACAGAAAAATGCTTAGGAGATGTTTATAGGGGCGGCATCCAAAAACGCCCCTCGTCCATTACTTCCCCGATCACTGTTTAGGAGGTGGCGACTTCTATTGATGGGGTTGGTACCGCCAAAACTTCTCCACCTTCTTTTGCTGGAACACGGTCTTCATTCTTTATTAATATCCAACATTCGTGTTCTTTATTCTAATTTCCACTATGTCGAACACTGCCCATTCTGTTCTCTCAGACTGTCTTTAATTTTCACCCAATGTCTGTTGTTTAACATGCGCAAATATTCACAAGAATGTTGTCTGTTCTCGTATTTCTGTTTTCGTCTGCAGATTTTTCTACTTTGTGGCTATTTGTTTATCTACATCTCTACAGACTATCCTAAATTTATCGACTATTTAAAGTGCCAAATAGAGCAAATGCTATCTTCTCATTTTTCAGAAATCATCATTTTGGATGACTTCAATGTTCACCACCGCCATCGGCTTTCATCTAGTTCTCAACATTCAGCTTGTGAAATTTGCTTTCCATTTCTCTATTTACAATAACCTTGAACAGATGGTGCTGCTCCTACTCGAGTCCCTGACCGTTTAGGAGATTAACCCAATATACAAGATGTTTTCTTAACCTCTAAATTTTCTCATTATATAATAAATACTCTTTCCATATCTCGGTTCCTCAGACCCTTCTCATCTCTGTAACCTTTTTAATCTCTTCAAAATACTTGACGGAAAGGAACCCACCTTCGATGTGAGAAATCGCTTTTGGCACTTCGGTGCTGAAAACTGGTTGGACTTGTTGCTGTACTACTTTGGTTTTCTATGGAAAAATTATTGCTTTAGATTTAGGGAGACCTTACTCAGAGTGTACAGAACCTATAATTTAGGTAATTCAATTTATCTTATTCTAGAAAGTGCAAAAAAATCCTCTCTCCGTCACATTAAAAAGTTTCTCTTCTTAGAAAATTTGATAATCATCACAATTTCCTTCGTTATTCCTGCTCCAACTTTGCTTCTTTATCTTTCCCAATTCTTGTTTGCTACCAAGGCCCCACTGTTATCTTATTTCTGCTAAAGCTTGAAGTATTCCCTCAAATCTTTGTCTCTGATTCCTCTCTAGACAATATTGGTATTATTCATCCTTCTCTTACCCTTCCAATTCATTTATGCCAAATATTGCAATTTTTCTAAAGATTTTATTTCTGTCCTCTCTGAGCTTAACACTTAGGTTTACGTTGCTGATTGTATTCCTTCTGCGTTTCTCAAAACTTGCGCTTCCAAGCATGCGCACTGTCTTGGGAAACTGTTTCGCCTTTGCCTATTCACTTTAACATTTCCTTCTTGCCGGAAATGTGCGCGCATTCGGACTGTGCCGAAGAACGGGAAGTTTTGTTATCAATGCTTTTATCTTATCTCAGATCGGCGGTATGGCTACAATGCAGAACACTCGACTAGTGATATTTCTTTTCCTTCTAACTCTTGGTATTCT
>JABUQX010062082.1:35000-37500 GCA_015478945.1 Trachelipus rathkii
ATAATTAAATTTTTACAACTTGTAAAAATTGGCGAGATACACATTTTTTTATTTATATAAATTTGTTGTATACCAACGGTTTTGCCGCTGCTCTCAGTTCAACTTCTTGACTATTTTACTAAAAAAAATTTTTTTTTACATTGAGCTACTATTTCGGGTATAACAAAAAATCAAACACTATTTTATACTTTTCTTTTTTTGTTTTCAATTTCGTATACATTGATCAACATTTTGATGTATGATTCATGCAAATATAAAACTTTTGTTATATATCGGATAACTTTTAAATTTATGGAGAAAGTTTTTTTTTTTTTAGATTTAGCAAAAAAATCAACAAAAAAAATTTTTTTTTCTCTATATATTGCTGCTACTTGTGAGTTATTTCATAAAACATATGTGTATAGCAAGTATTTTAGTGAAATCCGCTAGCAAAAATCTTTTGTAGTTCAGCAGATATTCACTGTTAAAAATAGCTGATCAAAATGCTGATTCATGATATTTGGGAAGAAATTACACAAAATATAAACACTTTTTTCAAGTGTTATTGAGATATATATTGTAGAAAAATCTTTCCTCTTTCGAATGGTGTATAATTTATCCCCCAAAAATTACATTAGTGTGAATACGCGCAACGTCCCCTTAATACTTCCCATGCACAGAATTAACTGTTCAATGCATATTATTAACTGGAAAAGCATTTTTAATTTAGTAGGAAACATTCATATGTCCTTATATTGCTAGTCCTGAGAAATCGTCATTTAATATCTATTAACACGATAAAATTGAGAGCAGGTTTATCAACTTAACTTGAGAATGTATAAAAATATACGATGTTATATATACTATATGTACTCAAACAATAAGTTAATTGTATCAAGGCAGCTTTACACATTCGATATTAGTTTTACGGATAGAAAAATACCATATGTGTGAATGGGTCACTTTAGCTAAATGTTCAGTATTCATCGTTTCTCCGAACATTCTTCCAGGATTATTGCTAAAAGATGCAACTTCCCGAAGTACTTTAAATAACGACTGCCATCCACATATTCCTTTTTCATTTGAAAAGTAAAAATTTATACGAATGCTGCTTATATTTTAGTAACATATATATATATTGAACATCCAAATTTATATTCTATATCTAAAGTATAAATTCAAAAACAACTCAAAATACATATAAATATGTATTTTTATATATTTAAAATTTACTTTCATAATAAATATTTATAATATACATTTATAAAAATTACTTGCAATATATATATTTAAAATAATATATATATTTATAATAAACAAAAAAGTGCTAACAATATATATTTAACAAATTTTCTATTCACGTTTTAATATATATATATATATATATATATAGTATATATATATATTATATATATATATATATATTATATAATATATATATATATATATATAATGATATATATATATATATTAGTATATATATATATATTATATATATATTATTATATATATATTATATATATATATATATAGTATAATATATATATATTCAAAGATATCTGTTCAATAAACGCAACAATCATTTGAATATTTGTAATGGTTCTAAGTTGGTTTGAACCCTTACCCTTCAGATGGAAATCTAAGGGTGTTACCTCTTGACCAACGATGAGCTGAAAGGAAACCCGCCAAATACCTCTGAAAGCTTAGATTCCCAAGAGGGGTGAGGCGTGTCTTGGAAATCTAAACTCCGACGGGCCTCCCCGCTCACACTCGGGTAAAGGACAACATTGGTAATTTTTAACACTGACCTTATTTTGTATTCAAAGATATTTGTGCAATAAACGCAACAATCATTAATATTTGTAATGGCCCTAAGTGGGTTTAAACCTACCCTTAAGATGGAAATTAAAGAGTGTTACCTCTTGACCAACGGATTTCCATCTTAAGGGTAAGGGTTCAAACCCTCATAGAACCATTACAAATATACAAATGATTGTTGCGTTTATTGCACAAATATCCTTGAATACAAAATAAGGTCCGGTAAAAAATTACCCAGTGGTGTTCCTTACCCGAGTGTGAGCGGGGAGGCCGTCCCGGAGTTAAAGTCCAGGACACGTCTCACTCCTCCTTGGGAAGCTAAGCTTTCAGAGATATTTGGCGGGTTTCCTTTCATCACTTCGTTGGTCAAGAGGTAACACTCTTGGATTTCCATCTTAAGGGTAAGGGTTCAAACCCACTTTAGGGCCATTACAAATATACAATATTGTTGCGTTTATTGCACAAGTATCTTTGAAATACAAAATGAAGGTCGCGGTAAAAATGAACCCAGTGTTGGCCCTGACCGCAGTGTGAGCGGGGAGGCCCGTCGGAGGTTAGGTTTCCAAGACACGCTCACTCCTCTTGGGAAGCAAAGCTTTCAGAGGTATTTGGCGGGTTTCCTTTTAACTCATCGTTGGTCAAGAGGTAACACTCTTGGATTTCCATCTTAAGGGTAAGGGTTCAAACCCACTTAAGACATTAC
>JABUQX010062082.1:42500-45000 GCA_015478945.1 Trachelipus rathkii
AGGTGTTAGTAGTAATATATGTTTTTGATGGTTGGTTTTTGAATGGAATCAAAAGCATTTATTTAGATAGTGAAGCTTGTGTAAAAATAAATAAAGTGGAAAGTGAATGGTTTAATATTTATAGTGGAGTGAGGCAGGAATGTGTTATACCTTCTTTCTATGTAATCTGTTTATGGATGTGATGATGAAAGAATTAGAGGTGGAGAAGTAGGGGAATGTGTTATAGACTGGGGGAGAAAGAAAGACAGTGGAAGGTGCCCAGTTTACTGTACGCTGATGATTTGGTTTTGTGTTTCGAATCTAAAAGTTTGAGAGGATTGGTAGAGGGGTTTGACAGGGTGTGTAAAAGGAAGGGTTTGAAAGTAAATATAGATACGAGTAAGGTGATTGTAGTACTTGAGGAGAGTCTGGGGTGTAAAATCATGTTAGATAGTGAACATTAGAAATAATTATCTGGCGATTAATATTTTAGGCTAGATGATTTGGATGAGGATGGAATAGATGATACGGAGTGTAGTAGGAAAGTTGTAAATGGTAGGAAGGTAGTTGGTGCAATTAAATCCTTTGTGAGTGTAAAGGAACTTAAGTCTTGAGTGCAATAGATCTCTGCATTAGGTATGACGTTACAGATGTTAATAATGTATAATAGTGAAACTATGGTGTGGAATAAATGGTGTAGATCAAGGATGCAATCTGTTCAGATGGCTAATCTTAGGGGTGTGTTTGGTGAGAGAAATATTGACAAAATGAGGAATGAACTTGTTAGAGAGTTGTATGGTGTAAACAATGAGTGTGTGTTAAGATGGTTTGATCATATAAAAAGGATGGATGATAGTCGGTTGGTTAAGCAGATGTATAGTGGTGTGTGTTCTTGGAATCGACCTGCTGGGAGACAGAAGAAAAAGTCGATTGAGTCAGTATAGAAGTATCTAAATGAAAAGAATGAGTTTGGCTGAGGCGAGAAGAAAGGTGCTTAATATTAATCAATGGCTGGGTTTTGTGATGGAGTATGGTTGTGGGCCTGGCCCAAGGATGAAGCATACATTGACAAGATACCACATAATTCAGAACTGGGTGGACCACTTTGAGAAGTATGGGACCATAGAAAACCTCAATGCAATAAGTGAAAATCATCTAAACCACTCAGGACGTCCCAGGAAGCGTACAGCCAAGCTGGTCAGGAGCATGAGAGAGTCAGTTCAGCAAAGTCCGAGACGCTGTGTGCGCAAGCTAAGTCAGTCTCTCCGTATATCCAGTGGGACTTGCAGGAGAGTACAAGTAAACAATATTAGGGCTTACCCATGCAGAATACAGACAAAGCAGAGCCTTACGGCCTTAGATGAACAGCAGAGAAAGGCTATGGCAGTCAAGTTACTGGAGAATATCCAGGAGACCCTCTAGATTTCCTTAACCTTTTTGGAACTCACATGATGCCCACTTCCATCTTGAAGGAAAGGTGAACTCAAAGACAAATGTTTTCTGGGGGACCTCCAAACCCAATGAAGTAGCCACCAAGCCAATACACTCTCCTAAGTGCACAATATGGGCTGCAATCTCTGCCAGAGGCATCATCGGATCTTGTTCAAGAAATCTAGAGCGACAGTGTCAGTCACTAAAGAAAGGCATGTTGAATCATCAAAACCTTCAAGAGTGAGATACAGACCCTCTACCCGTCGCTTGTAAGAAAGTTCTGGTTCCAGCAAGATGGAGCCAGTTCTCACACCTCAAACCTGTCCCAAGATTGGCAGAAAGAGAACTTTGGAGGCCGTGTGATTAGTCGCAAGACTGATTTTGAGTATGTACCGTATAGCCCAGATCTTAGCCCCCAAATTTCCTCCTTTGCAGCTATCGGGGCGAGTGTACGCAGTGAGACCAGGACCATCACTGAACTCTAGGAAACTATCAGGGAAGAGATAAGAGTCATTCCTTGGTCTGTTTGTAAGGACGTCTTGGATAACTTTGTGCTGCGCCTCAAGAAATGCACGGGGCTAAATGCAGGTTATCTCCAACACATGCTCTAGAATGAAGAAGAAAAGGCCAAAGCCTATCATGTTTTAGCTTGATGTTCTAAACAAAATAAACTAGTTATAACTGAAGTTTCATTTAATTCCTAAAAAAATTTAAGAAATGAATCCTATCGAGAGTTGGGGCCCAATTTTTTTATAAGTCACTGTATATATATATATATAATATATCAATATATATATATATATTATATATAAGTATACAATAAAATATATATATAGTATATATATAATATATATATATATATATATATATATATATATATATATATATATATATATATATATATATATATATATATATATATATATATAACCTTTCTGATTTTACCTTCGCTGGCAGGGGCTGTATTTAGTCCAGTAAGTTAATTTTTAGGATAGTTCAGCATTTTGAAAGTAATCGGTTAGATTCCTGATATTCTAAATTTCAATTGAACAATTAGTGTTAATTTATAAGCGTGTAATTTTTGGTTTGC
>JABUQX010062082.1:50000-55711 GCA_015478945.1 Trachelipus rathkii
GTCACACAACATAAACTAAGTGTACCTTCAATCGTCGCACTTTGAAACGAATTGTCATACAACTAGGTTTTTAACAATAAATGTTCTTATCGTTTGCTCTATCTGCCCTCCGAGTTTGTCGCAGGGTTTTGAATCACGCTGTCAGTATATATTATATATATATATTAATAATAATTATTCTAATAATAATAATATATATATATATATAATATATATATATATATTATCATATATTATATATTAATATATATATATATAAATTATTAATTATATATATATATATATACTATCAATCCGCTTAATCAGCAAAAACACTTAACTCAATGTCCCAAACTATAGAACTTCGAAGGACTGGAAGGTGATCTTCTCATTTTTATTATATATATATATTATATATATATATATATATATATATATATATAATATATATATATATATATATATATATAATATATTATATATATATATTATATATATTAATAATATATAATTATAATATACAGTACTAAAATTAATAATTACTTAATTTGTACTTGCGAGCTCACATTTTGGGGCTCCGGCTCCACCGCAAAACGTTGCGACTCCGCGGGCACAAGATGACATTCCTTCTTTCTAACATATGCTTGAAATGAAGAACAGATAGTAAGGCTACTACGAAGTTCACACGGACGAATGTTTAATATTAAGTTGTTCTGATGCTTTTTGTTGCAGAATCTGTTCGTACTGTGCTTGTTCATGCAACCATCTGATGGAGGGCTGCTCCTATAGATGTCTGACTGCTGTTGAAAAGATATTAAATTAAATGTCAAAACTTACTCTTCAGACTGATAAACAATCCTTGGCCAGGCCCCCATGACAAGACAACCATCCAAATACACCTTTTAAAAGATTCTCGACACTAAATATTATATCAAGTGTTCCGACCTCTCTGTGGATAAGAATCTCGGCCTGTGAAATACTAGCAATGGTAAATTCAATGATCAAACTTACCAATGTAACACGCCTGGATGTTTCCCCTAGTAATATAACGGTTCGAACGGGTTCGTTTTTATTCAAAAACCCATCCAGACATCAATATTCGTTATCAAAGATTTTACCTTACTGTGATTATCAATCCTTTGATCATAACACCAAATGACTAAGATGACCTAACATATTACTGACTGATATTCAATTGAATAAGCAAATAAATGAAATGGTTCTCGGAACAAGAGGAAACGACTGGGATAATTTAAAATAATAAACAAGTAGTCAAAAATATGAAAATTTGTACTGCTCCTCAAAACACTCCTGACAGCTTTATACATCCGTGAACTATCCATATATCAATTAGGATAACATTTATTTGTATGCGCATTGCATGTAAATAGACTGCTAGTACTAGTTAACAACACTTTAATCTTTATTGCAATGGATATCCGTGGAACATATAAGGCAATGCTAATACTAATACAACTTTATGCGCATGAAATATAAGCCATATCATACTATACATTAACTTTTAAAGAAATCTTAACGAACAGATTATATATATATTCTTTGAGTATATATATATTATTATTTTATAGTATATATATATTATACTATTATATATATATACTATAACAATAATATAATATATATATAATATATATATATATATATACTATATGGCAAAAATATATATAAATAAATAATTATGTAAAATAAAAAATATATGACCTTTATTACTAAAACTATCTTGTATTTAGACAAAATATTAAAAACAAGATTTACAGAAATTGATTGTAAGTTTGTGTGAGAACAGCTGATGGCTTTAGCGGTACTTTCAATGCGGAATTTCTTAATAACAATTAAGAAGTTTTTCATTGAAGGTAATTCTTAAATATTGAAACATTAAATGAAATATCTTTAAACAAGAAAAGAATTTTTACTCACTTTGCATTTAATATAAAATAAAGAAATAGTAAGTTTATAAAAGATATTTTATATTAAACATATAATCTTACCTTGCAGACGATACTTGGCAACCGCGACTGCAATGATTTCCTTACACATGTGAGTACGCACATACGCACATCAAAAATTGTGGATACAAGAAATATTTTATAAACACAATATCATTGATAAAATAACAAACCAGATTACAATGATCAATGATACAACTATACCAATACTATAACCTCGTAAATTACAACACAATATTAATTTAAAATAGATAAATATTTACACAATATAAATCACAAATAGAATGCACTCATGAAAGCGAAAGTGTAGACACTGACACATAAATAAAATGATCGAGGAATACGCAAGACATGTAATGCCAACTTAACACATCTTTGACCAAAAGCAGTTGAGAGCGGAAAAGTTGTGAAAAATGATCGTCCTCAGTTTTTATACTCAGATTGGTAATACAGACTACCATTTTTAGCCACTTAGAGACAATTAGAAATAGTAGGACGAATGATATATACAATATACAATTAAAATAGAAGGAAAAGTATATAGACGAACTCAACAGAGTGGGCGTGTTGGCAATCCTTAAGACTTTACAACATTTGCATAAAAAAAATAAAATATTTTATGCATTCAGGAGAGAAAGGTGAACTGTTATTGAACTTTTAGAGCTTCACAGTGTCCAAATGAAGTATTCCATTATTTAAAATTAAAAAATAAAAATATTATGTACTTATTATAATATATATATATATATATATTATATATATATATATATATATATTATATATATAATATATATATATAATATATATCTATATTATATATATATATATATATATATATAATATATATATATATAACTATATTATATATTATTATATACTATATAAATATTATATATATACAGTATATATTATATATATATATATATATATATATATATATATATATATATATATATATATATATATATATATATATATATATATATAATAATATATATTATATATATATATATATAATAAAAATATGCTAACAGCGCAATTTAAAATTACATTTGATTAAATAAAAAAAAAATAATAATAATAATAATAATAATAAATAATAATAATAATAATAATAATAATAATAATAATAATAATAATAATAATAATAATAATAATAATAATAATAATAATAATAATAATAATAATAATAATAATAATAATAATAATAATACGACGTAGTTAAAGCAAGCACCAACATTTGTCTATTATAAAAGAAATGCTTGTAAAATAAACTACATTGGTGATTCCTATAACAAATTCGCATTTACCTTTAACAAAATAAATATCATAACATATAATTTGATAAAAATATATATATATAATATATATATATATATATATATTATATATATATATATATATATATATATATATATATATATATATATTGGTTCAAATGGCCCATCACGACTTACATGTTGTATAGAATTGGAGGGATTTTAAAAGCAAAAGCTTATGGGAACTTTACTTAATGAAACAAATTTATACATATCATGTATATCGTGTTACATCTTTGGCCCCATGAACCTTAAGCAAATTGTTTACAATTTTGCTTTATTTACATAGTATTATAACATTAGTTTCATCCTGTAGTGCTTCCTTCTTCTGCGGTTGCTCCTGCAGGCGAATCCAATGTTTCTTCGGCATAAGAACGGCTCAGATAGTCAGCAATTACGTTATCTTTCCCACTGATGTGGTTTAAGATAAATCTAAATCTCTGGAGGAATAACGACCATCTCATGATCCTTGAGTTCTCGTATCTTTTCTTATTCATGGCAGTTAAAGGTCGGTGGTCAGACTGCAGAATGAATTCTCTCCCATAGAGATATTGCTCAAACTTTTTAATGCCAGTTATTATCGCAAGTGCTTCCTTCTCAAGGGTCGAATATCTTTGCTGAGTCGCCGAAAGCTTTTTGCTGCCGTATGCCACTGGGTGAAGGATTCCTTGATCTTCTTGTAGGAGGACAAATCCTAGAGATGAGTCTGAGGCGTCCACCTGCAACGTGAAAGTCTTGTCCAGCTCTGGCATCTTCAAAATTGGCTTCGAACTCAATGCCTCCTTTAATTTTTCAAAAGCTATCTGATGCTTCTTCTCCCACCTCACTTTAGTCGGTTCTCCCTTCTTCGGTCAGTCAGAGGAGCTGCGAGTTTCGCATAATCCTTTACAAAATCTTGGTAATAGCCAGTGAGTCCTAAGAATGATCTCACCTGTTTCTTATTCTTAGGTGGCTCAGTCTTCATAATTTTTACCACATTATCTTCATGCAGACCTTTATTACCATTTCCAATGTAATGACCTAAAAATTCCACACTTGACGAAGCGAATTCGCACTTAGTGGGACGGATGGTGAAACCTTCTTCTTGAAGTCGTTGGAGTACGTTCTTAAGAGTAATCAAGTGCTCGCGCCAGGTCTGTGAATGTACAATGATGTCGTCGATGTAAAAATCGACATCATTGAATCCATCCAAGATCCTTCGCATAGCCCTCACAAGTGTCGCGCTCTCAACTAACTTTCCAAATTGATAACTTTCTTTATTTTCTCTGTGTCTCTTCTCCAACATTTCTAAAAATTTCTTGACTTCTCTTCATTCTATGTGCTTCCCCATACGCACTTGTATATCTCCCTTCATATGATTTTCCTTCTTTCATCATATCATATTGGACCTCTTTGAGGTCTCCCCTCTTATATTTCTTCTTAAATTCTGAATAACATCGATTAACTTTGGTCAACACCGGCGCAACATCTTTGTACTTACATCTTCATTTATCTTCTTTACTCCTGTAACTACTCTCATCATTCATTTTTCTTCTTTTCGTCAGAATTTTCCGACATACTTTCATCACCACTCCCTTTGCTAATTCTATAAAATCTCTTCTTCTGCTATTCTTCTCTTCAACACATGGGCACTCTTGATTCATTTCTGCCCAATAATTCTGCTGGCTGTACTTTCCTATCACTTTTTCGAGCCCAACAATACTGTTGAGGATACCTCACTAATACCTCGCTGCGTCTTGGCATTTCATTGCTTTTTCTGTTTTGAAACCTGATCAATTAAAGACACATTAATATTCTCCCTTTCTTCTACTCTTTCTATTTTCACTGAAATATCTACTTCATTCTGGCCTTCTTTTGACTCCTTCTGTATGGCCCTTTCCGACTGATTTTCTGAAACTCTTCTATATAATATATTATTTACTAAAATGTATTCTCTCTCATCATGTTCATCTGATATTCTTTGTAACGTAACATCATCCTCCTGTCTTCCTTTGAGAGTTTCACAATCACGAATAAGTTCTGTAATTTGTCCATCGTGAATTACTTCTACTTCATTCACGGCTACAACTTTTTCCACCATAGAACTTTGTACATGAGGTGCTGTGTCACCTCCCTGTATGACATCCAACTTGCGTCGTACTGTCATGAGTCTTCACTTTAAGACATTATTTACAATCGATGGTCCCCGGACTACCGGTATTATTAAAATACCTTTTTCAATATGCAATAGGCTCAATAGAAACTGTGTCCAATTTCTCTTCTATAACTCTTCATTCTTCGAATGAACTTCGGGAAGCTCCGTTTCCATACACAATGGTAACGTCAGTGGTTATTCGCATCTTTTCCAACGATATCTGAAAGATTGTGGTACAGCCGGTCCTCCTCTAATATTTCATCCTTTTCAAACTTCGCCATTCTTAGTATGATCAGTTTCTCGGCGTTGCGC
>JABUQX010062083.1:0-5000 GCA_015478945.1 Trachelipus rathkii
CATTATTATTATTATTATATTATATATTATTATTATTATTATTATTATTATTATTATTGATAGTATTATTATTATTATTATTATTATGTTATATTATTATTATTATATATTATTATTATATTATTATTATTATTATTATTATATTATTATATATTAATTATTATTATTATTATAGATTATTATTATGTATATTTATTATTTATAAAAGTTTACTCTTAACTTCTAATTCCTAAATATTTTTCTTATTTTCATTTTAATTTGTCTTAATTACTTAGTCTAGAAAATAGGTTGCATTAGAAAATAAGAGAGGCATATTAAATTTATGAGTTTGCTGACCGGTTTCGTCCCGCTAAACTTCCGGCATCTTCAGAGTTTCGATTCTAACATTTGAATGAATTATAATACAAGATTTAAAAAATTTAAAATACAATTGATTTTAATTTACATTTCATTATTATATTTAATTTAAGTGACAATACGTTAAACTTTATGTT
Source organism: Trachelipus rathkii (assembly GCA_015478945.1). Classification (NCBI taxonomy): domain Eukaryota; kingdom Metazoa; phylum Arthropoda; class Malacostraca; order Isopoda; family Trachelipodidae; genus Trachelipus; species Trachelipus rathkii. The sequence continues at coordinate 495 of JABUQX010062083.1, forward strand.
AATGTCTGGTTTTAAATGTTTTATGTAGTAAGCCTCAGCTATTTTTAGTTTTTGAGCTTCGCATGAGGAGTGCAAAATTTTGAATGACTGTGAGATATCAGGTATAGTTTGCTTGCTTATGTTATTATTTATTATTATCATTATTATTATATGTATATTATTATTATTATTATGATTTTATTATTATTATATTATGATTATTATTATATTATTATTATATATTATTATTATTATTATTATTAATTGTTATTATATGAATAATAATAATAAAGATTATTCGCAGAGATAATTCGCAAAGATTATTTGCCTAAAATATAAAAACATTACGAATTTTCTAAAGCAGAATTACATTGCCACCAGAATGGTAGTCTACTCCTGAGGACAAGAGCATTGAGAATCTATAGATTGTCCAAATAACCACAACTGTCAGAACAAGCCCACTAACCACCCCCCCCCCCTATCCTCTTGATAGCTTGAGGAATTATTTCCAGTTCTTCTGAATCCTTCTATAACTCTCCTTCGAATTTTTCCCATCTCAGCACTCGCCTGAAAAGACCTATGCCTTAGCGGACGCGATGGGGATGATAGTTCCCAAATAGAGTGGGGATGTTGACGACCCACTCTCTTTATAATGCTTCCTGCGCTTCCGAGAGAGGTGAATGGAAAACCGTTGTACGCAAACACCGCGCAAACGCTCTAAGAATTCTGGATCTGTTGGTGGCATGAAAGGGGACGCAGTAGTCTCCCATCTTTACTCAAATTGTCCAGTCTCCCGAAATCATCCACCTGATGACTCACTGACAAAGCCTCCAGAATTTTATTTTTGCAACCCAACGGATCCATAGATTGGACCCCAATATGGCAACTGCAAACACCCTCAAAAGGATGACCAATTTTCCGGGTGTCACGCTTCCTCCCCGTTTCCATGGAAACAGTTCCATATTTTTTCAAACATTTTCTCTAAATCTGCCTTGATTGGCAGGATACTGATTACCGCTCACATTCCTTAACATGAAACTCTTGGTTTACTCTTCCAACGGCCAACCAAGTACCCACTTAATAATATGATGCCTTGGTTGAACTCAACTTTACTTCGCATTTATGGCAAAGTCCCTCCACCAAATACTACAGAAAACTCCCCCCCCCCAAAAAAAAACCCGGTCGTTCAGCCCAAATCTCTGCTGTACGACTATTACTGACCAAAAATATTCTTCCTTGTCGAGACCCACATCTCAGACTTTCCTCCCCATCTGTATCCACCTCCAAGTTACCCAAGCCACGTAGAGACAATTGTCTTAAAAAGACCATCCTCGCTCATAATATTTATAACAACATAGCATGGCCACATTCCTTCAATTGGAAGTGTATAGTGCTATTACTCTAAATTTTGAAGAACTTGTTCAAATAATAAACATTTGTTAACCAAAGTGCGTATGTTTGCAGGAACTTTAACTATGTTATCTCTTTTTCTAACTATCGCAATACAAATCGCCGATAACTTCTATAGAAAGATTGAAAGAGGTGACAATGATAAAGGAGGAGTAGGAATGCTCATTCATAAGTCTGTCTCCTATTTTTCAGTCCCTCTTCGAACTAGACTTCATGAAGTGGCAGCACTTATTCATTTGTCCATCGATTTCATATCTGTTCGATCTACTTGCCTCTCAGTAGTGAGTTTACTAAGGCTGACTTAGCCGATCTTTTTAAGCAGCTCCTCACTCCGGTTGTTATACCGGGAGACTTTAATCTTCTTCATCTTTAATCTCAGTCACCTCGTCCCAGTCTAATATCCTTGTGGTCTGTTCCTAACCCCTTTTCCCTGGGGATACCTTAACAAGACCCCCTACATATGAAAGCTTGGTACACACTTTCTTCCTGCTATTAGAATATTTTCTTTTGCTCCTATTATATTGTTGATCTCTCTGTCACCTGGTCCCGCTTTGATTGCATGTATGGCAGAGACCATTACCCTTTACCTTGCTTTAAATGAACTTGCACTGAGCCTTAAATGTTAAAACCTCATTCCGCTGGCGTTATGATCGGGCGAAGTTGCGGCTCCATTTATATCAGGGCCACAGCTGATTACCACTTTTGTCCCTTTAATAAGCGATTTCCAATTGTTGATGATTGCCTTTAACATCCTTTCAACGTTATAATCACAGTAGTAGAAGCTTGCATCCCTCAATCTTCTGAAGGTTAGGCTTTCGGCAACCCCCTTGGTGGTCCCAAGACTGGTGCACAAGCTTACCGGGAGAAGATAGAATTCTACAGGCGATACAAATGGACCCGCACCACCTCAAACACGATTATTTTTAAAGCAGCTGCGGCGAGATCTCGTCGTATTAATCGTCAAACACGTAAAGAATACTTTAGAACTTATACTTCGACTGTCAACTCCATACCTATTTTTCCTTCGGTGTAGAAAGTTGCTTAGAAAATATCTCGCCTCTCCAGCAACTCTTCACCCACATTCCTCATGTGGACGCTTATTTAACCGACACCATCTCTGCCCTTCAAGCAGATTTGCAGATGCATTGGTTATAGTTTGCTTGGCCACTCGAGTTCTTCCCGCTATACCAAACGAAGGCCTATCGAAAATTTAGAATTTAACACTGCCATAGGGGTCAAACTTTTCAACATATATAAAGGAGGGTCATACTGTTTAACCCTCTTTTTACACTCGCAGAGTATCAAACTGCACTGGTGAACAACAAAGACAGTTCCTTTGGCCCAGACATAATGTTTTGTCATATTCACCCTTCTGCATCAGCTTTCTTGCTGAACTTTAATAACAATCTGATCGAATCTTTTTTTTCGTCTATTTGGACACATCTTTTGTAATCCCTTATTCCCAAAATGGAAAGATCCGAAGTTGGCGGACAATCAAAGACCAATTTCCATGACCTGTCATTTTACTTGTAAATTAATGGAAAAATGGTTTCAGGCCACCATCTCCCTGCCTCCGGAGATCGCCAAACTTTTTTAAACTTCCAGGGTTTGGGTTTCGCAGATAAGCGTTCGACCGCGGATCCATTGTTAAAATATAGACCATATAATCGGAAAGCGCTTGTTCAACTTGTGGGATGGTTTTTGGTGTCTTTTTTGACCTTGAAAAGGCTTATTATGACACAAAGTGGAGAACTGGGGTTCTCTTTAAACTCAACTCGCTCGGTTTGCAGAGGACAGCTCTCTCTCTCTCTTTATTAAATGCCTTGTTGTCAGACAGATCTATCCAGGTTCGGTGCTTTTGTGTTCTATAACGCCACTTTACTCTGGATGGAGGCGTTCAGCAGGGCAGTGTTCTATGTGTATTATTATTTGCTCTTTCGGATTTAATGACACAGTTATTCTATCCAGCGACGGTGCAATTTTTCTCTCTAGTTGGTGACTGGAGCTATACATTGCCGTGGTGCAAGGCTGCCCATTTCTCGAACGTCAATTCAACTCAGTAATTGAGAATATTTCACAATGGGATAACTCCCATGCCTTCCATTTCTCACCCACTAAAACCCTCAGCAGTGCTATTTAGAAAAAAGGGAGTCGAAGAACCTGCCACCACTCACCCTTTCTTCCCCCGCAACATAACCCTTATATTGGGTTCACCATTTCTCTAATTTACGCAAATTCTTAGGTCCGTCTTCAGACGACCACCAAAACGATACTGCACACACATTAAACTCCTGAATGAAACGGACTTGTCTCGCGTGCTTTGACCTGTGCGTCAATCCTCACCTCAAAACCTTAGGGTGATCACGTCAGCTTTTACGTCTCTACATCCATCGTAATCCGGATCGAAGTTGGAAAATACCTACTAATACCAAATCCCCATTTGATTCCATCCTCTTTGAAGGGTATACATTTTGTTGCCCAAGTGTTTCCTAGCTTTCAAACCCCAATACCGTCTGCTTTGACACTGATTTTGCAGAGGAGATACCTCAGAATCCTCTTTATTGGCCATTTGCCAAACACAGTTTATAGCATCCTGTAACGTTCGCTTTTAGCATCCGCTTTGAAAAGGTGATGCCTTTTTCTTATGATGAATGGGTATACGCTTATGTATTTCCTGATCCCACCATTTGCCGGTTCTTGACATCTCTTTAAATCAAGCCACCCCTCTGCCGTGGTGGTTAGAAGGCATCGTTTTTTGTTATATTTCTTAGTTCATGATGGAGTTTACTTCAGTGTTTACTGACTGGCTCTAAAACAGTTGACAGTGTGGGTGGTCGTCTGATGTCTTCCATGACAGCAATCTCTCGCCATACCCTTCCTCTCCACCTCATGCTTCAATTTTTATGGCAGTAATTAATGGCTATTTATGATTGCCCTCTCTCGAATTTTATTCCTTTACCAAGACCACTCATGTTGCTTATTCAGATTCGCTCAGCGCCCTCCAGGCGGCTTAAATGCCCTACTCTAAAAACACATGGTATCCCCTATACAAAAAGTTTCTGTCGCGCTGCTCCACTCTCCCAAGAGACAAATTACACTAGGAAGGAATCCCCTCTC
>JABUQX010062083.1:12500-18174 GCA_015478945.1 Trachelipus rathkii
TTGTAGTTCTCAACTACGACAGCAACGATAGGCCGCTGTGATTTAATTATTTCTTTATGAAATGAAACACTAGGTTTCGCACTTATCTTTTTATGAAATGGGACACAAAGTCCTGAGGTAATTATCTCTTTAGTAAGCGCAAACAAAGTTTGCAATAAATTATCTTTTTATGGAATAGGAAACAAGTCTCCTATCAATTATCTCTTTAAATAAAGTAACTCAAGGTTATGTTATTTAAAAATAAATTCAAAAATAACACGAGATTTTACATTCAAATGAAAAAATAAAGTTGAAACACAAGTAAAGTTGTACAAAGTCCTCTGTTGAGATCTCTTTGTGGGCGAAATTGCAAGTCGCAGCCTTTTCCAGTGCGTTTTTCGAACTTGCCCTGACTCTCGTTTAGTGCGCCGAAAATTTGTGATGAATTCAAGTGCGCAGCCTTTTCCATTGTTTGAAGTTTATCGCTCTTTTGCCGGAAGGATTTTCTTGAAGAGTATCTTGAGTGAGATTTCTTCTGATTCTTATCATTGCTCGGACCGTCAACAGAATCGGTTTATATACTATTTACCTCGACTTTGATTGCTCAAATTTGCTCTGCGGCAAATTTTGTAGCTATAAAGTACGAACATCTAAATAAAAATTTTTAACAAAGTTATAATGACTAGTACTACATTACTTCCGGGCGCTAAAAACGGAGTGTAAAGTAATGTAATAATAAAAACTTCAAGATATATAAATTAACCTTCATTCAAATGTTTACATATTTGTGGGCATTTAACAATGCACACAAACATATAAACATTTCACAATGGGGAAAAAATTAAGAACTAAAATAAAGTAAAGTTAATAGTACTTCTTCAATGCATTACATATCTTAATTATGTCCCGAAGACATAAGGACCTATAAACATTTTTGAGGTAAATATATGTATAGCATGAAATTGAAGAATAATTCAAATACGAAGCATAATTGGTTACATCCGAAAATCTAAACATATATACAAAATATTTGAATCGTAAAATACATAATTATATATATATGAAGTGCCTAATACATAACATAAGCATATTTGTTTATATCCGTTAGATATAAACAAACATACAAACATTTAAATGGACTAAAAATATAATACCTTTACAAATAATCTATATATATTAAAATATTTCACATTAGTTTTTTGGTTTGGAGATGTTTACTTCCGCCTCGGTGTTTCTTCGTACTAGGAGGTTCTTCTTCTGTGGCACTGATGTGCGGGAACATCGATGGTGTTGAGGGAATTCTTCTGACAGAAAGAACATCGGTGATGAAGGGGCGTCTCGGTACAGACATCTGAATTTATTACAGGAGGCATATATGCAGGTTTCAATCGATCAATGGAGACCATATCAGTTCTTCCCGTTGGGTACTGTAACTTGAAACATCGATCGAACCGTTGAAGCACAAGGAAAGGTCCAGTGTAAGGAGCTTCTAACGTCTTCTTGATGCGATCGACGCGTACGTATACATGTGTACATGTTTTTAAAGCTTCAGGGATGAAAGAAACATCGCGTGACGTATGCAAAGGTGGAGATTGTCTGAAATCGAGTTCTTTCATTCTAGCGATAAATTTTTTCATAAAGACTTCAAATTCTTGTTTTGAAGAAGGATTTGAAGGAAAGAGATCCGCGGGTAATAAAGGTGTTTTTCCTATTACAGCTTGAAAAGGAGAGTAACCTGAATCATTAGGTATACATCGAAGGCTAAAAAGGATGATGGGCAATGAGAGTAACCAATCAGTCTTTCTAGCCATTATTGCTGCTTTCAAAGATCGGTGAAACCTTTCGATTTTTCCATTAGCTTGGGCATGGTAAGATGACGTTCTAAGTCGATGGAAACCAATTAAGGAAGATAGTTCTGAGAAAAATTCACTTTCAAGCTGAGGTCTCCGCTATGTGTGATGACATATAAAAGCATGCCGAATTTAGAGATCCATTGTAAGAAAGCTTAAGAGACAGATTTTGCAGTGGTGTTTTGAAGAGGAAAGGCTTCCATACATCTTGTTTCTATAAATACAAGTGAGAAGATATCGAAATGTTGCTGAAGATTCTTAAATAGCTATGGTTGGAGGTAAAGGTCCAACATGTCAATGTGTACGGTTTCAAAGCGCTGGGAAGGAATTTCTAAGGGAATAACAGGTTGCTTCTTATGACATTGAATCTTGGAACTTTGACATTGATGACAATATTGAGCCCATATACGAATATCTTTATCCATATTAGGCCAGAAGTAGCGCGTCTTCACTAATCGAAGAGAAGCTTTGACACCTGGATGAGATATGCATGGAGTTCTTGAAAAACTTGTTCACGATTTTTCTTAGGAAGAAATGGACGAGGATGAGGAGTAGTAGCTTCGCACCTAATTTGAAGATTTTCATAAAGTGGAAAACAATGAAGTCTTGGCATGTAATTCTGTAATTCTTCATCAGTGGCTTGAGATCGTGCTATAGCAGGAAGATCAACTGAATTGATGGTAGTAGATGATATGGAGCGTGATAAAGCATCAGCTACCACGTTATCTGATCCTTTAATATATAAGGCTGAAAAGAAGTATTCCAAAATGATAGAAAGATGTCTTTGCTGGCGATCGCTCTTTGCTGGATTTCTGCTATAAAAAGCGGAGACAAGGGGTTTATGATCTGTACATAAGACGACATCTTTACCTTCTAAAAAATGTTCAAAATGAAGAACAGCCAAATATGCTGCTAAGAGTTCTCTGTCGAAAGCTGAATATTTTCTTTGTTGAGTAGTCAATTTCTTGTTGCAGAAATCAATAGGCATTTGTTCACCATCAATCATCTGATGCAGTGCAGCTCCGGTGGTGACTTGGGAAGCGTCAGTGACTAGTTGGAGATGAGTGACATCTGGATGAGAGAATTGGAGAGCTACTGCATTAGCTCTGGCAGTTTTAATTTCATGAAAGGCTTTAGAGACTTTCGGAGACTAAGAAAGAGATCTAAAGTTGTTAGGGCAAAATTTGGCCAATTCTGAAAGCCGACAAACTAAATTAGCAAAATTAGGACTCAAACGACGATGATATCCCATCATTCCAAGAAATCGACGAAGACTAGAATAGTCAGTTGGCATAGAATAGGCGGAAATTTCAGACTTCTTAGAATTAGGTGTACTAAGGCCATGTTAAGAAATATGATAACCTAAAAAGTCTAGAGATGATTGCATAAATAAACACGAAGGAACAGAAATACGACGGTGGTTATCATGTAAAATTGGAATTATTTGACGCAAATATTCTTTGTGCTGTTCTTGATTCTCTGAGAAAACTAATAAGTCATCCAGACACACAAAAACAAAAGGAATATCTCGAAATATTGAATCCATATAGCGTTAGAAAGTAGCTCCAGCATTACGAAGACCAAAAGGCATAGAAACAAACTCAAAAAGACCAAAAGGGGTCGTAATGGCAGTCTTTTCTATATCTTCTGGATGAATAGGGATCTGATGATATGCCCTGAGAAGATCTACTTTACTGTATACATGCGTACCGTGAAGTTTATGAGACAAACTGTTAATATATGGAAGAGGATAACGATCTGGTTTTGTCACAGAATTTAAAGTTCTAAAATCACCACATGGACGCCATTCACCTGGAGCTTTCTTAGGAACGAGGTGAAGAGGTGATGACCAAGGGGATTTAGAAGGACGAATAATACCAGCTTTTAAGAGAGTATTAAACTCAGTTTTTGCAACTGCTAATTTATCCTCTGTTAGACGACGAAATTTAGCATAAACAGGGGGAGCGTCACTTGTCTCTATACGGTGAAAAATTTTAGATTTATACTCAGAATTTTGTAAGGGATTAATAGGTGACGTTAGAGATGGGAAATCCTCCAAAAGCTGAGTTACTACTGGATGAGAAGGAAATGTATTAAAAATGGGAGATGGCACAGAACCATTTAGAATTCGAATAGGAGCCTGTAGGTTCGTAGTGGAATCCAAAATAAGTTTTTGACCACAATCCAAAATTAATTTAAAATGATGGAAGAAATCCATGCCGAGAAGGGGGGTTGCTATGTCTGCAACTAGAAAGGTCCATTGAAATTCACGGCGAAGGGATGGTAACGTAAAAAATGCTGTAAGTTCACCATGACACTTAATAGGAGTATTATTTGCTGCAGTACATGAAACTGCGGTAGGGGAAAGAGAAAAATTACGTGCCATCGATATAGGAAGGGCTGTTATACTTGCGCCAGTGTCGACTAAAAAGTCTATGGTTTTTCCAAAAATACAAACAGCAGTTTTGAAATGCGAGCCCAAGATGGCGCTTATTGGATCTCGCTCTATTCGTTTTTTGAAGTAGGAACAGGTGATGAGGCACGAGAAGATGCAGGTGAAGAAGGTCTAGAAGAGGGATATATTTGTAAGCCTTGTTTGTTTGGCCATTGACACCAAGGCTTGCAATTCCTAGCTTGTGTACCAAAATATAAGTGTGATCGACAAACTTTAGGTTTCTGATCGTTATAAAACGGTTTAAGGCCAAAAGGAATAGAAGATATTGAAGTAGTAGGCTTATGAAAATTGTTAACAGGATTTGTAACTACAGGAGCACAGCTCGCTGCAGTTTGAGACGAAGGATTGACAAATGGTAAAAGATCGTTGGCTAATGCGCCTAATTGTTCCAATGAGAGAGAAGTTTGGGCGGCAATAACAGGACGAATAGAGAAAGGAAGAGCGTCAAGAAAACGAAGGCGCACAATATCTTCACCGACATTTAATTTAGATGCTAAATTTAAAATGTCGCGAAGATACGCAGATGGTCTACCAGTAAAAGGTTGTTTGGACAGTAGCTCCTGAAACATTTCTGTTTTGCTCTGTTCGAATAGGGAAATGATAGATTCCTTAAGGGAAGAATAATTTTTACTCTCGAGTTCAGAAGGAGAAATGCGAGAAACAACTTCTGCAGGAAGGTTAGAAAGAGTGTGATAAAAACGAGTTTGTTCCGAAGTAATTCTAGCAAGGAAAAATTGGGCCTCTAAAATGTGAAACCAGGAAGAAACGGCAGCCTCTAAAAATACAGGAACTTTAATCCTTACCTGAGCCAAAGCAGCAGTGTCCGATTCCTCGTTGTCCGACATTGATATTCAGTTACTGTTGAAAGATTTGGAGGGTTGATTGAAGATGCTGGGTGTTCTTCTATTGAACAACTCTGGGATCACCAATTATATAGGGAAGGACTTGGAGTGATGTAGGTGGTCTCTTCTTAAGTCCCCCTATATAAGTAAATGATGAGTTTAAAAAGTTTTGTAGTTCTCAACTACGACAGCAACGATAGGCCGCTGCGATTTAATTATTTCTTTATGAAATGAAACACTAGGTTTCGCACTTATCTTTTTATGAAATGGGACACAAAGTCCTGAGGTAATTATCTCTTTAGTAAACGCAAACAAAGTTTGCAATAAATTATCTTTTTATGGAATAGGAAACAAAGTCTCCTTTTAATTATCTTTTTAAATAACTAACTCAAGGTTATGATAAATTTAAAATAAATTCAAAAATACACGACGATTTATTCAATGAAAAAATAAAGTTGTAACACAAGTAAAGTTGTAACAAAGTCCCTTCTGTTGAGATACTCTTTGTAGGCGAATTGCAAGTCGCAGCCTTTTCCAGTGCGTTTTTC
>JABUQX010062084.1:10000-20000 GCA_015478945.1 Trachelipus rathkii
AAAATATACATCATTATTCTGCACGGTCATCTAGACTTATGAAGGTGGATGGGGAAACGCTGTTATCAGATTGTAAATTACAAAACAAAAGAGAGAGATTTTGATAGAAGAGAGAAAATATTTTGTAATTTATATCCATATAAATTTAAAGGAAGAAGTGATAGTAGAAAAGGACCCAAATGATAAAATAAAATTAAAGGGATTTTTTAATTAAAAAAAAATGTAGATCTAAAATGACACTTTATATTAAAAAACATTTTAATAAACAAATATTATGAAAAAAGAAATGGTTAAGATATTCATAGGAGAGATTTTACAACAAAGAATTTATATATATATATATAATATAATAATATATATATATATATATATATATATATATATATATAATATATTATATATTATATAATATTATTATAAATATAATAATAATATATATATATATAATAATATATATATATATATTAGTGATTGCAAAAGGCAGATGTCATTTTGTTCGCATCCCCGGAGGCGATGTTTGATTTTAACATCTCGGATGCGGATGTTTTGATATATTATATACCGTATGTATATAATATATTATATATTATATATATATATATATAATATAGATATATATATATATTATTATTATTATTATTTATATAATTATTAATATATATATATTATATATATATATAATAGATATAAAATATATATTCGTGGTTAGCCACCAATTAATAAGAAATTGTGTTATCAATGGTGCCAACTTAAATGCACCCCACCAACCTCGTTCCCCAACCTCCTCCCTTATTGAAAAGAGATTTTACATGGATTATTATTACTTTGACGGATATTGAAATTCAAAATATGGGAAAGTTGCTGCTCGAGAAACATCATTTTCTGCCTTTTCTGCTGAGTCTGTTTCTCTTTTTATTATATTATTAGCCCAGCATTGCTAAATACTGTCTCATTGCGAACACAGTTTTAGGACCGAGCAAAGTTTTTCCTTGCAAGTGTACTCGGCGTGTGTAAACATCTTGCTAACTTTTCCACCAACTGATTGGTTCATCATTTTGTAATCTAGTGTTTCTGTGATTAGTGTTCAATCATTTGCACTACATCTTTTTGGTAATGCGTGTGTTTCTTCAGCACTACTGGACTGTAGAAAATTCTTCAGTGAATCTGTTATTGATTTATTTGTAGGAAGGTGTTGTTCGTGTAGATTTCGTTTTTTCCCTTAATAGGGATATAGTTTTTTAACTGCAACCCAAAGTGACAATTTAACTTGTTCTTATATTGTATTACAAAAAAACTTGCCTTTATAACGGGATCTAAGTAAGTTGCAATAGTATGAAGGTCATTAATTTCCACAGGACCAAAGCGTTTTTCTAGCTCTTAGTTTTATAGCATCTTTCATTCTTTTTAAACCATCATCATTTTCATTGAAGATGGTTCAAAATGCTTCCTAAGCGTTGAGATTAATGGTATAACATCGGAGCGCAGAAGCTGTAGAGAAGCTGGATTTTTTTTTTTTTTTTTTTTTTTTGGGTTTAATTCTTCAAATGGTTCAATAGCTTAATGCAGTGTTATATGATGTCATTTTCCACATTAATAAGAATGTTAACTTTGGGAATACGAACTGTCGTACAAAGCAAGAGGTTCTTTGAGCAATACCATTCTTTCCATCATATGAAGTGTACTATTCCAGCGAGTTGGAATGTCTTTGATAACAGGAAAATATGGAATATTCAAGCCGTTTTGGAATTGCTTCAAATTTTCGTTTTCATTTCTTTTTCAGATTCATCTTAAGTATTTTTATTATAAAATTCTTTATCAAATCTCGAAAATAAACATCCGCGCAACATCCGCAGAGCAAAGCGCGGATGCGGATGTGGATGCGGATCTTTAATAATGTGCGGATGCTCCACAGATACGGATGCGGATGCGGATGTTACCTGCAACACTAATGATATAGTATATATATATATATATATATATATATATATATATATATATATATATATATATATATATATAATATAAATAAATATATATATATATATATAATATATATATTAAATAATATGCACAATAATGATTAAATGGTTTATTAGATATCTACTGTTATTAAATAAAATCATGTATGAAAGTATCCCACTTCGTATTAAACTAAACCCTTTTCAAAAAGTTAGGATGTTTATTAGGAGGCTACGAAACTTCTTCATGCTGCACATAATCCGCTTCAGTGGTGGTTACAACCCAATAGTTCTTCTTGAAATGGGTATAGTCTAGGACCTTTTGTCACATAAACTCTTTCGTTCATAATAATCATTCCCAATCTTATTGTTTTAGCTGTACTGTTATTGCCTCATTAAATTTATAATATTGCTATGACAATGAAGATTTCCCTTTTGAACATTTTATCCTCACATTTTCTCCATTAATGAGAACAAGCGCGGATCATTTTTCTACGCAGTTTCATCTTTTATCAGTCTGAAATTCTTACCATAAATTAAAAAACTATTATGTCGATTCGTTCATAAACTTTACTACTAAACACAGAAACAATCTCCATTTATTTTATTCAATAACTTCCATTGATAACCACATATTCGGTTATCATTTTTGAGGGAACTAGTCCAAATTGTCGACAGAGAAAGGGGTTGACAGGGAAAAGGGCCGACAGAACATCAAAAAAATTCCCCTACAGCATGCCGCAGGCGTTAGGTTAGGTTAGGTTAGGTTAGGTTAGGTTAGGTTAAGTAAGGTTAAGTCAGATTAAGTTAGGTTAGGTTATGTTTTGTTGGATTTGTTAGTGAAACTCTTCATAACCTTTTTTTTTTTTTTTTTTTTTTTTTTTTTTTTTTTTTTTTTTTTTTTTTTTTACAAATGTCGACCATTTGACCTGTCGATCACTTTTCCCTGTCGACCTTTCGGACTAGCTTCGTTTTTGACCATTTACATGAAATTTCGTTCTAAATTTCCAATCACTTTAGTGTTACATAAATTTTTATATATTTTAATCAAATTCTCATTAAAAATATTACAGAAAAAGTCAGTTCAAGGAGATGCAAAAAGAGTGAAACAACTATAACTAAAGCAAATTATATATATATATATAATATATATATATATATATAATATATATATATATATATAATATATATATATATAATATAATATATATAGATATATATTATATATATATTTATATATATATATATATATATATATATATATATATATATATATATATATATATATATATATATATATATATTTTTTAAGATAGATAATATATATATATATATATAATAGATATAATTCTTTTATATATATATATATATAATATATGTATATATATATATATAACTTTGTAAAATTTTTAATTTATGTTCGTACTTATGCTAAAATTTGCGCGAGCAAAATTTTAGCATAAGTCAAAGTGAAATAGTATATAAACCCGTTCTGTTGAGGTACTCGAGCAATTATTAAGAATCAGAAGAAAATCTCACTCAAGATACTCTCTCAAGAAATCCTCCCGGCAAGAGCGATAAACTTCAAGGAAAAGGCTGCGACTTGAATTTCTATCACAAATTTTCGCACTAAACGAAGAGTCAGAGGCAAGTTCGAAAAACGCACTGGAAAAGGCTGCGACTTGCAATTCGCCTACAAAGAGTATCTCAACAGAAGGGACTTTGTTACAACTTTACTTGTGTTACAACTTTATTTTTTCATTGAATAAATCGTCGTGTATTTTTGAATTTATTTTAAATTCCCAAGTAACCTTGAGTTACTTTATTTAAAAAGATAATTAAAAGGAGACTTTTGTTTCCTATTCCATAAAAAGATAATTTATTGCAAACTTTGTTTGCGTTTACTAAAGAGATAATTACCTCAGGACTTTGTGTCCCATTTCATAAAAAGATAAGTGCGAAACCTAGTGTTTCATTTCATAAAGAAATAATTAAATCACAGCGGCCTATCGTTGCTGTCGTAGTTGAGAACTACAAAACTTTTTAAACTCATCATTTACTTATATAGGGGGACTTAAGAAGAGACCACCTACATCACTCCAAGTCCTTCCCTATATATATATATCCCAAAGTTGTGTCAATAGGAAAAACACCCAGCATCTTCAATCAACCCTTCAAATCTATCAACAGTAACTGAATATCAATGTCGGACAACGAGGAATCGGACACTGCTGCTTTGGCTCAGGTAAGGATTAAAGTTCCTGTATTTTTAGAGGCTGCCGTTTCTTCCTGGTTTCACATTTTAGAGGCCCAATTTTTCCTTGCTAGAATTACTTCGGAACAAACTCGTTTTTATCACACTCTTTCTAACCTTCCTGCAGAAGTTGTTTCTCGCATTTCTCCTTCTGAACTCGAGAGTAAAAATTATTCTTCCCTTAAGGAATCTATCATTTCCCTATTCGAACAGAGCAAAACAGAAATGTTTCAGGAGCTACTGTCCAAACAACCTTTTACTGGTAGACCATCTGCGTATCTTCGCGACATTTTAAATTTAGCATCTAAATTAAATGTCGGTGAAGATATTGTGCGCCTTCGTTTTCTTGACGCTCTTCCTTTCTCTATTCGTCCTGTTATTGCCGCCCAAACTTCTCTCTCATTGGAACAATTAGGCGTATTAGCCAACGATCTTTTGATATTTGCCAATCCTTCGTCTCAAACTGCAGCGAGCTGCACTCCTGTAGTTACAAATCCTGTTAACAATTTTCATAAGCCTACTACTTCAATATCTTCTATTCCTTTTGGCCTTAAACCGTTTTATAACGATCAGAAACCTAAAGTTTGTCGATCACACTTATATTTTGGTACACAAGCTAGGAATTGCAAGCCTTGGTGTCAATGGCCAAACAAACAAGGCTTACAAATATATCCCTCTTCTAGACCTTCTTCACCTGCATCTTCTCGTGCCTCATCACCTGTTCCTACTTCAAAAAACGAATAGAGCGAGATCCAATAAGCGCCATCTTGGGCTCGCATTTCAAAACTGCTGTTTGTATTTTTGGAAAAACCATAGACTTTTTAGTCGACACTGGCGCAAGTATAACAGCCCTTCCTATATCGATGGCACGTAATTTTTCTCTTTCTCCTACCGCAGTTTCATGTACTGCAGCAAATAATACTCCTATTAAGTGTCATGGTGAACTTACAGCATTTTTTACGTTACCATCCCTTCGCCGTGAATTTCAATGGACCTTTCTAGTTGCAGACATAGCAACCCCCCTTCTCGGCATGGATTTCTTCCATCATTTTAAATTAATTTTGGATTGTGGTCAAAAACTTATTTTGGATTCCACTACGAACCTACAGGCTCCTATTCGAATTCTAAATGGTTCTGTGCCATCTCCCATTTTTAATACATTTCCTTCTCATCCAGTAGTAACTCAGCTTTTGGAGGATTTCCCATCTCTAACGTCACCTATTAATCCATTACAAAATTCTGAGTATAAATCTAAAATTTTTCACCGTATAGAGACAAGTGACGCTCCCCCTGTTTATGCTAAATTTCGTCGTCTAACAGAGGATAAATTAGCAGTTGCAAAAACTGAGTTTAATACTCTCTTAAAAGCTGGTATTATTCGTCCTTCTAAATCCCCTTGGTCATCACCTCTTCACCTCGTTCCTAAGAAAGCTCCAGGTGAATGGCGTCCATGTGGTGATTTTAGAACTTTAAATTCTGTGACAAAACCAGATCGTTATCCTCTTCCATATATTAACAGTTTGTCTCATAAACTTCACGGTACGCATGTATACAGTAAAGTAGATCTTCTCAGGGCATATCATCAGATCCCTATTCATCCAGAAGATATAGAAAAGACTGCCATTACGACCCCTTTTGGTCTTTTTGAGTTTGTTTCTATGCCTTTTGGTCTTCGTAATGCTGGAGCTACTTTCCAACGCTATATGGATTCAATATTTCGAGATATTCCTTTTGTTTTTGTATATCTGGATGACTTATTAATTTTCTCAGAGAATCAAGAACAACACAAAGAACATTTGCGTCAAATATTTCAAATTTTACATGATAACAACCTTCGTATTTCTGTTCCAAAGTGTTTATTTATGCAATCATCTCTAGACTTTTTAGGTTATCATATTTCTTCCCATGGCCTTAGTACACCTGATTCTAAGAAGTCTGAAATTTCCGCCTATCCTATGCCAACTGACTATTCTAGTCTTCGTCGTTTCCTTGGTATGGTGGGGTATTACCGTCGTTTGATTCCTAATTTTGCTAATTTAGTTTTTCCACTTTCGGAATTGGCCAAACTTTGTCCTAACAAATCTAGTTCTCTTTCTTGGTCTCCGGAAGCCTCTAAAGCATTTCAGGAAATTAAAACTGCCATAGCTAACGCAGCAGCTCTCCAATTCTCTCATCCAGATGTCACTCATCTCCAACTGGTCACTGACGCTTCCCAAGTCGCCATCGGAGCTGCACTGCATCAGATGATTGATGGCGAACCAATACCAATTGATTTTTACAGCAAGAAATTGACTACCCAACAAAGAAAATATTCAGCTTTCGACAGAGAACTCTTAGCAGCATATTTTGCTGTTCTTCATTTTAAACATTTTTTAGAAGGTAGAGATGTCGTCTTGTGTACCGATCATAAACCCCTTGTCTCCGCTTTTTATAGCAGAAATCCAGCAAAGAGCGATCGCCAGCAAAGACATCTTTCTATCATTTTGGAATACGTCTCTTCAGCCTTATATATTAAAGGATCAGATAATGTGGTAGCTGATGCTTTATCACGCTCCATATCATCTACTTCCATCGATCCAGTTGATCTTCCTGCTATTGCACGATCACAAGCCACTGATGAAGAATTACAAACTTACAAGCCAAGACTTCATGCTTTCCCACTCTATGACAATCTTCAAATTTGGTGCGAAACTACTACTCCTCATCCTCGTCCATTTCTTCCTAAGAAAAATCGTGAACAAGTTTTTCAAGATCTCCATGGCATGTCTCATCCAGGTGTCAAAGCTTCTCTTCGATTAGTGAAGACGCGCTACTTCTGGCCCAATATGGATAAAGATATTCGTATATGGACTCAATCTTGTCATCAATGTCAAAGTTCCAAGATTCAACGCCATACAAAGCAACCTGTGATTCCATTAGAAATTCCTTCCCAGCGCTTTGAAACCGTACACATTGACATTGTTCAACCTTTACCTCCAACCACCGCTACTCAAGAATCTTCAGCAACATTTCGATATCTTCTCACTTGTATTGATAGAAACACAAGATGGATGGAAGCCTTTCCCCTTCTAAACACCACTGCAAAATCTGTCTCTAACGTTTTCTTACAATGGATCTCTAGATTCGGCGTGCCTTTATATGTCATCACGGATCGCGGACCTCAGTTTGAAAGTGAATTTTTCTCAGAACTATCTTCCTTAATTGGTTTCCATCGACTTAGAACATCATCTTACCATGCCCTAGCAAATGATAAAATCGAAAGGTTTCACCGATCTTTGAAAATGTCAATCATGGCTAGAAAAACTGATTGGTTACTCTCCTTACCCATCATCCTTTTTAGCCTTTGATGTATACCTAATGATTCAGGTTACTCCTCTTTTCAAGCTGTAATAGGAAAAACAACTCAATTACCCGCCGATCTCTTTCCTTCAAATCCTTCTTCAAGACAAGAATTTGAAGTCTTTATGAAAAAATTCATCGCTAGAATGAAAGAACTCGATTTCAGGCAATCTCCACCTTTGCATACGTCACGCGATGTTTCTTTCATCCCTGAAGCTTTAAAAACATGTACATATGTATACATACGCGTCAATCGCATCAAGAAGACGTTAGAAGCTCCTAACACTGGACCTTTCCTTGTGCTTTAACGGATCGATCGATGTTTCAAGTTACAGTACCCAACAGAAAGAACTGATATGGTTTCCATTGATCAATTAAAACCTGCATATATGCCTCCTGTAATAAATTCAGATGTTGTACCACGAGATGCCCCTTCATCACCCGATGTTTTGTCAGAAGATTCTCCTTCAATAAAATCCGAAGTTCCCGCACAATCAGTGCCAACAGAAGAAGAACCTCCTTTACGAAGAAACCCGAGGCGTCAAGTAACATTCTCCAAACAAACTTATGTGAAATATTTTTAATATATATAATTATTTGTAACATTTTGTATTTTTATGCATTTAAATGTTTGTATGCTTGGTTATATCTAACGGATATAACAAATATGTTATGTTTTAAATGCACCTTTTATGTCGTATAATATAAATTATTGTTATTTTACGTATTCAAATATTTTGTATATATGTTTAATCTTCGGATGTAACCAATTATGCTCGTATTTGAATATTCTTCAAATTTCATGTATACTTTTTTTGCCTTCAAATGTTTGTATGTCTACTTATGTCTTCGGACATAATTAGATATGTTTGCATTTGAAAGTACTTTAACTTTATGTATTTTAGTTATTATTTTTACCCCATTGAAATGTTTTATATGTTTGTGTGCATTATTAAATGCCCACAAATATGTATACATTTGAATGAAGTTTAATTTTTATATCTTGTATAATTATTAAAACATACTTTCTCACTCCGTTTTTAGCGCAGGAAGTAATGTATACTTCATTATTAACTTTTAAAAATTTTTAATTTTATGTTCGTACTTATGCTAAGATTTGGGCGAGCAAAATTTTAGCATAAGTCGAAGTGAAATAGTATATAAACCCGTTCTGTGAGTACTCGAGCAATGATGATTAAGAATCAGAGAAAAATCTCACTCAAGATACCTCTCAAGAAATCCTCCGGCAAGAACGATAAGCATTCAAGGAAAGAGCTGCGACTTGAAATTTCTATCACAAATTTCGCACCTAAACGAAGAGTCAGAGGCAAAGGTCGAAAAACGCACTGGAAAAGGCTGCGACTTGCAATTCGCCTACAAAGATATCTCAACAGAAGGGACTTTGTTACAACTTTTACTTGGTTCAACTTTATTTTTTTTTTGAATTATTTTAAATTCCCAAGCTAACCTTGAGTTACTTGTATTTAAAAAAAGATAATTTAAAGGAGACTTGTTTCCTAGGCCATAAAAAAGATAATTTATTTGCAAACTTTGTTTTGCGTTACTAAAAGAGATAATTACCTGACTTGTGTCCCATTTCATAAAAAGATAAGTGCGAAACCTAGTGTTTCATTTCATAAAGAAATAATTAAATCGCAGCGGCCTATCGTTGCTGTCGTAGTTGAGAACTACAAAACTTTTTAAACTCATCATTTACTTATATAGGGGGACTTAAGAAGAGACCACCTACATCACTCCAAGTCCTACCCTATATATATATAATATATATTATATAATAATATAATATAGATATATATATATAGTATATATATATATAATAATATATATATATATATATATATATATATATATATATATATATTTAGATTTGTGCACATTGCAGCTTAAAATGAGAAAAATGTTACATTATATTCAGTATGAAATGAAAATTTAAAGGACTATGAAACAGTATAGAAGTTGATGGAAAGAATGAGTTACCACACTAACCATCCTGGAGTTGCAGATCTGTGTAAAAATATTTTGTGAGGATATATCATCAATTATTGTGCAGTATTTCAATAAATTTGGTAGAATTTAACTGATTAGCCACCCTCAACCATTGTAGTTAGTATCCATATAAAGATGATAAATTGCCCCAATTGGGTCAAATGAATAAAGAGTCAAGTAAAGGGTAATTTATTGGCGTTTATCCACTGTTCAAAGATTGGTCTAAGATTGATCTAAGACTGGTCTAACTAGGGCTAGGAACACCCGATGTGGAAGCAGTACTCTATGTATTGCCAAATAAATATTTACCAGAATATGGCAACTGATAGATAAAAACCTTGTAGTGTACGGCAATTAATAAATGAAAACCTAGCAGTACATGGCACTTATTAAATAAAAATCTAACAGTACATGGCACTTATTAAGTAAAAATCTGAAATAA
>JABUQX010062084.1:25000-33329 GCA_015478945.1 Trachelipus rathkii
TAACAAAGTTAGCCTAATATAACCAAAACCTAATTACCCAACCTAACCTAACTAACAAACCTAAACTAACCTATAGCTAACCTAACCTAACCTATAATAATGTCTGCGGCAGGCTGTACTGGAATTTTTTTAATGCCGTGTCGGTCCTTTTTCCTGTCAACCCAATTTCCGGTCCACCATTTGGGGTAGTCCCCGATTCTACTGAAAATTGTGCCATTGCATGCCCATAGTTCAGGATGCGCCAGCTGATACCTGTGAAAGTGCGGCGCTAGATCGTGCGGTTGCAGTACGGCTAGGGAAAGTGCGGGTTTTAGCAGTTAACATTGTTTCATTTTATATACATAAATGTTTTAAATTTATTTTCCTTTATTTATTTTATATTATTCTCACTTTTATTAGATTTAAACTGCAACACTTAAAATAAAATAGGCTATTACTAATACAATTGACGATATAAATATTATTACATATTTTTTTAAACCAAAAAGATTTTATTCAACTTTTTTTCACTTCAAATTTAAATAAAAAACTATTTCTAATTCGGTCCTGAAAATGAATTACTAAAGAGCTCATTAACATAAACAAGGTTTATAATAATATATATATATCTATATATATATATATAATATTTATATTTCTAACATATATATAAATATATATATATATATATAATATATATTATATATATATTATATATATAATATATACTATATATGTTGTAATATATATATATATATATTATATATATATATATATATATTAATATATATATATATATATTATATATATAATATATAATATATATAATATATATGATATATATTATATTTTATATACTTAATATATATTATATATATATATATTATACTATATATTATATAATATTATATATATATAAATTATATATATATATATATATTATATATATGTATTATATTATATATATATATATATATATAATATATATATATATATATATTATTATATTTATATATACGCCAATTTCCGGTCCACCATGTTGGGCGTAGTCCCCGAATTCTTACTGAGAATTGTGCCATTGCATGCCCATAGTTTCAGGTTGGCCAGGCTGATAGCACTGGGTGAAGTGCGGCGCAGATAAGTGCGGTGCAGTACGGCTAGATTAAAGTGCGGGCAGTACAGTTTGCATTTCATTTTATATACATAATGTTTTAAATTTTATTTCGCTTTATTTATTTTATATTATTCCATTTTTTTTTTTAAGATTTTAAAAACTGAACACTTAAATTTCAAAAAGTTTCGGACACAAAATGCATAACGAAGTAAAATATATATTTTTTTTCCTTTGCAAAAAGATTTGTTCAACTTTTTTTCACTTCAAATTTAAATAAAAAACTTTTCTAATTCGGTCCTGAAAATGAATTTACTAATAAACTAAAGTGTTAAAAAAGATCTACATTAACAATAAACAATATAAATATATATATATATATATTATATAATATATATATATATATATATATTATATATAAATACTATATATATATATATATATATATATATATAATATATATAGTATATATATATATATATATAAATAGAATATAAATAATAATATATATATATATATAATATATATATTAATATTATATATATATATATATATATATATATATATATATATATATATATTAATATAAGGTATATAATATATATATATTGATACTTAGTATATATATAAAAATATAGTATATAGCTATATATATAAGGTGAGGCGTGAGCAAGTATATATAGTATAATAATATAGTATATATAATAGTATATATATATATATATTTATACTATATTTATACTATATATATATATATTATATCAATGTATATATATATTAATATACTTAAATATATATATATATATAGATAATATTATAGTATATATATATACTATTTATATACTATATATGATCTATGTATATATATATATATAGTATATATATAGTATTATATAATAGTATATATATATATATTATATATATATATTATATATATATATTAGTAAAGATAGTATATATATATAATATACTTTGTATATTATATGATATATATTATATATATATATATATAATATATATATATATATATATTATATATATAGATATATATGATATATATAATATATATATATAATCTTTAGTATAAGTATATATAAGTATATATATAGATAGTATATATTGTATATATAGTCATATAGAATAATAGTATAAGAAGTGTTATATATAAGTAGTATATAGTAGGTATATTATGATAATAGAGTATATAATATATATATATATGATATATATATATATATACTATTTATATAAATATATTATAAGAAATATATATAAAAACATGAAAACAATATTAAAAAAATAAAAAAAAAAAAAAAAAAAAAAAAAAATAAAAAAAAAAAAAAAAAAAATAAAAAAAAAAAAAAAAATAAAAAAAAAAAACATTTTTGCTTACTTTTATCATTTTTGTTTTTTCGAAAACATTTTCTTTTGTCTAAAACTGTATGCTTGGAAGCTTTATCGAAATATTGGCCAACAGTCCCAATATTTGAATTAGCATGTTCTGGTAATTAAGCAACATATATTTTCTGTAATGATTAATTTATATTAATATATTATATATATTTATATATATATATATATATATATATATATTATTTATATATTTATTTATATTTATATATATTTTATTATATATATATAATATATAAGAAAAATAATAAATTAAATATTTTATATTATAATTATTTTGATTCAAATTTAGAAATATTAGTAACTTTACTTAAATTATATATATTATATCTATTTTTATATATATATATATATATAATATTATATATATATATATATATATATATTGATTTTATGTACAGAAACCCACCAGGGCTCATAGGAAATGCACACTGTGGTTGAATAAATAGATCACTCCATGAGTGGGTCCTGGCTCATACTTATTTTAAATATAGCAAAAGGAAATTTTAGATGGCGAAATGAATATTTAGTCAAAAAATAAAATCTACAAGATATGTAAACATGTTGTTCCTACATTATAAAATATACGGTAGTTTCCTAATATTACTCTAAAAAATATATGTTGTGCAGATATTTGTCTTGAAGATAAGAGGAATAGAATTACTTTGGAAGTTGGGATGATTCAGCACAAGATTGAGATAATCCTTTTAGAAGGTGTTTATGAACTATGAGTAGAAAATCGAAAACGTGCCGGATGGATCCGCTCAGGACAATCAATGAAGATATGTTGAGTCAGACTTGCGGGGTTAAGCGACGGTAAAATTTGAGGATGTAAGAGGCATCCCGTCATGTAGTGGATGGGAGTGATATTGTTTGGCCAAGTAGGAGAGCGTGCAAGTATCACCTCGTGCAAAAGCTTTCGTTGGTGAGGAGGAAGACCACTCACAATGTTCGGCTTTATATCTCTAAGTTTCGCCCTCATAATTCACTCACCCAACACTCCGCCATCTTAAGACCTGAACCTTGTCGAGAGTAAGATAGAAAATCATGTTGCTGAAAGCGACCTTGTCAAATGCAATCAGGAATAGCCTACACTACGGAAAGAGGCAGCCATCTGGCCTCTCTGTCAATTATTCGTTTGTAGTTATCCCTACGTGGAGAGGGGATTCTTCTAGTGAATTTGTCTCTGGGAAGAAAAGTGGAGGCAGCCGAAGAATTTGTTGTATAGCGGGATACTCTTGATGTTTCTTTAGAGAGGGCTTTAAGCGCCTGGGAGGGCTGAGCGGAATCTGAATTAAGCAACATGAGTGGTCTTGTTAAGGAATAAAATTCGAGAGAGGGCAATCATAATTGCCATTAATTCTGGCCATAAAAAATTAGCATGAAGGTGAGAGAAGGTCATTGAGAGATTGCTGTCAATGGAAGACTATCAGACGCACCCTACATGTCAACTGTTTTAGAGCTAGTCCCAGTAACACTGAAAGTAAATCCATCATGAACTAAAAATACTTAAAAAAAACGATGCCGTTTAACACGAGCAGAGGGCGTGCTTGATTTAAAGAAGATGTCAAGAACCGGCAACATGGTGGGATCAGGAAATAAATAAGGCGTATTACCATTCATCATTAAGAAAAAGGCATCACGCTTTTGCAAGGGATGCTAAGGAAGTTAGGGATGCTATAAACTAGTGTTTTGCAAATGGCCAACTAAAGAGGAACTTGAGGTATGTCTCTCAATCAGTGTCAAAGCAGACGGTATGTGGGTTTGAAGCTAGGAAATTGGCAACAAAAGTAATATCCGCTCAAAGAGAGAAGTGGAATCAATGGATTTGGTATTACTAGGTATTGTTCCAACTTGATCGGATTACGTATGAGTAGAGACGTAAAAGTGAAGTGATCTACCTAGTTTTGAGTGAGATTGAGGCAAGGTCAGACGCGATTGACAGTGTTTTCAGGAGTTTAATGTGTGGTGAGTATGTTTGGTGGTCGTCTAGAATGAGAACCTAAGAATTTGACGTAAAATTAGAGAAATGGTGAACCATATAGGGTTATGTTCGGGGGAGAAAGGCTGGTGTGTGGCAGGTTTTCTTTCGACTCCCTGTTTTTCCTAGATAGCACTGCTGAGGTTTCTCAGTGGGTGAGAAATGGAAGCATGGGAAGTTATCCCATTGTGAAATATTCTCAATTACTAGTTGAGTTGACGTTCAAGAAATGGCAGCCTTGCACCGCAAAATGTAATAGCTCCAAGGTCACCAACATAGAAGAAAAAGTTTGACGTCGCCTGGGAATAAAATAACTGTGTCATTATAATCCGAAGAGCAAATAATAGATACATCATAGAACACTGCCCTGCTGAATCGCCTCCATCCAGAGTAAAGTGGCGTTATAGAACAGAAGAGCACCGACCTGATAGATCTGTCTGACACAGGCATTTAATAAGAGAGAGAGAGAGCTGTCTTGCACACTCGTGCGAGTGGAGTTTAAAGAGAACCCCAGTTCTCCACTTTGTGTATACGAGCTTTTCAAGGTTCAAACAAAAGACACCAAAAAACCATCCCACAAGTTAACAAGGCTTTCCGGGATTAATAATGGTCTGATTTTTAACAATGGATCCGCGGTCGAACGATTTATGCAGAAACCAAACGGAAGTTTAAAAAAGTTTGGCGACTCTCCGGAGCAGGGAGTGGTGGGCCTGAAACTTTTCCATTTAATTTCAAGTTATCGAACAGGTCATTGGAATTGGTCTTGATTGTCCGACATGCTTCGGATCTTTCCCAATTATTGGGAATAGGGATACAAAGTGTAGTCCAAATAGACAAAAAAAAGATTCCGATCAGATTGTTATTAAGTCAGCAAGAAAGCTGCTGCAGAAGGGTGAATATGTAAATAACATTATGTCTGGGCATAAGAACTGTCTTTGGTTGCTTCACCAGTGAGATCTTCATTCATAATTGTGATATTATTCTTATTAGATTGATCTTTAATATTGTTGAAAAGTTTTTCTATTTCTATTTGCTTAGTAATCAAGTTAGATTTTGAGTTTAAGCCAAAGTTCAAACCTTTTTCAAGTAAAACTATAACCAAATGCCAGTCTGCAAAATCCTGCCTTGAGCAAGATGGTGTCGGTTAATAAGGTCCATCATCGGAGGAATGTGGGTGAAGAGTTGCTGAGAGGCGTGAGATTTATTCTAAGCAACTTTCTACACCGAAGGGAAAAATAAGGTTTGGGAAGTTGCCAGTCGAAGTTCAAGTTCTAAAGTATTCTTTAACGTGTTTGACGCAATAATACGACGAGATACTCGCCGCTAGCTTGCGTTTGAAGAATAATCGTTTTGAAGGTGGTGCGGGTCCATGTTGTATCGCCTGTAGCCTCTATCTTCCTCGTAAGCTTGTGCACAGTCTGGGAGCACCAAGGGTTGCGAAAGCCTACCTTCAGAAGATTGAGGGATGCAAGCTTCTTACTACTGTGATTATAGACGTTGAAAGAAATGTTAACAAGGACATCAGCAACAATTGGAAATCGCTTATTTAAAGTGACAATAGTGTAATAGCTGTGGTCCTGATCATACCAATGGAGCCCACTTCGCCCGATCATAAACGCCAGCGGGAAAATAGGTTTTAACATTAGGCTCAGTGCAAGTTCATTTTAAAGCAAGGTAAAGGGTATTGGTCTCTGCCATAAGCATTGCAATCAAAGCGGGCCAGGTGAAGAGATCAACAATATAATAGGAGCAAAAGGAAAATATTAATACAGGAAGAATAGTGTTGTGACCTAACGCTTTCATATGTTAGGGGGTAGCTGTGTAAGGTATCCAGGGAAAAGGGGTTAGGAGATAACCAGCAAGGATTAGACTTGGACGAGGGACTGAGACTTAAAGTGAAAGGAAGATTAAAGTCTCCCGGTTATAACAACGGAGTGGGACATGCTTAAAAAGATGGCTAAGTCACCTTTAGTAAACTCACTACTGAGAGGCAAGTTAGATCGAACAAGATATGCCATCGAATGGACAAATGAATAAGTCTGCCATTCCATGAAGTCTAGTTCGAAAGAGGGACTGAAAAATAGAAGACAGACTTATGAATGAGCAATTCCTACTCCTTCCTTTATTCCATTGTCAACTCTTCAATCTTCTATAGAAGTTAATCGGCGATTGGTATTGCGATAGTTAGACATAGAATACTAGTTATAAGTTCCTGCAAACATACGCACTTTGGTGTACAAATGTTTTATTTTGAACAAGTTCTTCAAAATTAGAAGTAATAGCCCACTATACTTCATTGAAGGAATGTGCGCCATGCTATGTTGTTCATAATTTATGACGAATGGTCTTTTTAAGGAACAATTTTGTTCCACGTGGCTTGGGATAACGTTGGAGTGGATACAGATGGGGAGGAAGTCTGAGATGTGGTCTCGCCAAGCAACAAATTCTGGTGGTAAGAAATAGTCGTACAGCAGAGATTTGGGTTGTATGGGTATTTTTTTTGGGGGGGGGGAGTTTTTTTTCTGTAGTATTTGGTGGAGGGACTTTGCTCATAAATGCGAAGTAAGTTGAGTTCAACCAGGATATATTATTAAGTGGACTTGGTTGGCCGTTGAAGAGTAACCGAGTATTCATGGTTAAGGAATGTGAGCGGTCATCAGTATCTGCCAATTCAAGCAGATTTAGAAAATCGCTTTTGAGAAAACTATGAACTGTTCCTTGGAAAAGGGAGGAAGGGTGACGCCGGAAAAATTGTCATTCCTTTCTTGAGGGGTGTTGCAGTCTGCCAGAATATTGGGGCTCAATTAGGATCCGTTGGGTTGCAAAAATGAAAATTCCTGGAGGCTTTGTCAGTGAGTCATCAGTGTGTTTTGTGGATGATTGTCGGGAGACTGGACAATTTGAAGTAAAGAATGGGAGACTAACTGCGTCCCTTTCTTCGCCACAACAGATCCAGAATTCTTAGAGCGTTCGCGTGTTGCGTAAATCGTTTTTCATTCACCTCTCTCGAAAGCGCAGGAAGTTATAAAGAGAGTGGGTCGTCACATCAACTCCTATTTGCGGAACTATCATCCCATCGCGTCCCGCTTAAGGCAAGAGTCTTTTAGGGATGCTGAATGGGAAATTCGAAGGAGAGTTATAAGAAGGATTCAGAGAACTGGAATAATTCCTGCAAGCCTATTTCAAGAAGGATTGGTTAGTGGGTTGTTCGACAGTTGTGGTTATTTGGGTACGAATCTATAGATTTCAATGCTCTTGTCTCAGGAGTAGCCTACATCTGGTGCGCAATGTAATTCTGCTTTCTAGCAAAATTCGTAGTTTTATAATTTTAGCAAATAATCTTTGCGAATTATATTGCGAATACTCTTTATTATTATTACTTAATAATAATAAGCAATGACAAATAATAATAATATAATAATTAATAATAATAATATAATAATGAATAATAAATATATACATAATATTAATAAAATAATAAATAATAATAATAATCATAAGTAATGATAATAATAATAAATAACATAACAAAGCAACTGATACGATGATATCTCACAGTCATTCAAAATTTTGCACTCCTCATGCGAAGCTCAAAAACTAAAAAATGCTGAGGCTTACTACATAAAACATTTAAAACCAGATATTAACATAAAACGTTAATCGTATTGTCACTTAAATTAATATAATATAATGTAAAATTTTAAAATTAATTTGTAATTTTAATTTTTAAATCTTGTATTAATATATTCATTCAATGTTAAATGAAACTCGCTGAAAGTCCGAAGTTGTACGGAGGAAACCGGTCAAGCAACAATAAATTTTTAAATATGCCTCTTATTCTATGCAAA
>JABUQX010062085.1:0-15000 GCA_015478945.1 Trachelipus rathkii
TAAATAGATCAGACATTGAAGAAGTCTCTTTGAAGAAAGCACAAACAGGACTGAGTGCTGCATATCGGCGACATCCACTAAAATTGACATAAATTAATGGTTATGTATGAGTACTTAAAGAGGGTTTGAGGAGTTCTCTCTACAGGGAATATGAAGGGTTATTGTAGGGAAGATGGTTTGACGAGAAATACACGGTCTTTGGGTGACTAAGTAGTCTGGGTCTGCACATTCTTTTAGTCAGGTCGAGCAATGTTGGTATTGTTATACAAGCTGTTAGTGTGGGTGAACCAAAGTAGGTGGAAGTGGTTTTATTACACATGACGGATTAAGAGAATGTCATGAAACGATGGTACCTGAATAGAAAGAAGGAAGTGAAAGGTATCAGATGGGTGAATGATTTTGATAGAGCTAGGCGTGGAAAGAGTGAAAGGATCGATATGTATGCGCACCGATTGGAAACGCTTCCGTGGTCGAGATAACGTGATTTCTCTAGTGATGATGATGTGGACGGGAATATAAGAGCTTATGTGTGAAGAAAGTTTTTTGGATACAGTTCGAACTTCGGTGGCAGTAATATGTGAATTTTGCGAAGAAGAAAACAGGACATATGGAGTATATGGCGCGGGGAGAACGATTGGACATGGGAAGAATGCTATCTGGAAAATTGGTGCAGATATAGTGGTGAGTTTCTCGCATAAGGATAGCGAGGCAGTGAGAATGATACCGAACCGATAGTTGATAGCTGTATAACACTGGTAGGACATGAATGGATATGCGACGTGAGAAGTGTGTGTCACAACACACCGCCCAATTCGTATAATTAGTAATAGGCGCTCTGAAGCTAACCCTAATGAAGTAATGGTGAAGTTTTTGGAAGATTTTTATGGTGGTTCTTTGGTGAGATTGATGTGATCTTAGACAGCGCTCGAATGCAGGCAGGTGTGCGGTAATTTTGCTAGCCTAGTGTCGATCTGTTCCAAGTTTGGTGGAAATGTTGAATGTTGAGTAGTGGTGCAACGATGGTTATTAATCCAAAAGTCAATCAGTGTATATATCAGTGTCAAAGCCGTATTAGAGTCGTCTGGAAACCTCAAGCAAAATGTGAGTGCGACTAGGGATGTGAGTGCTTTCGTTTGTGGGAATGAATGGTTCGATCAATTAAGTGATTTATTCGGAATGTAGATGGGCCAACTGCAGTGATTCTGATTTTTGCTGTGTGCCGCATTGGGTCATTTGGACCCATGACATATCTCGTAAGCGGTCCTCAAAACCACGACAGAGAAAGTGGACTCCGTCTAGTGAGGTGTAGAGATCCCGACAATGCGACAGTGTGTGGATCATTATGGTCGTGATTGTTCCAACAGCGTGAGAGTTAAGATGCGGGCAACCGAGGTTGTGTTGGACACTTGGTGGTAATCCGAGTGTGGCATATTTTCTAGAGGATGTGCGGGTCCCAGCTAGGACACAGCTTGTACTAGAATAGTGGAAAATATAGGCATGTCGGCTGATAAAAACAGATTTGGAGTGCTGAGGCAACAAGTCGGAGTACGTCTAAGGTTTAGAGTCCTGGTGTGCTACTGTCTTTTTGGTACTATGTGGTTAAGTGGTCGGTTCACGCCGGTTAGTGGTCAGGCATTGTCTCGAGTAAGAATTAGCAATGTAAATGTGAGTGAGGCGTAGGGGGTGTGAGAGCAGCGGAGAGTCAATCCTTCACATCAGGTTAGGCGCTAAAACCTCCTCCAACATAAATTATATACACCGGGACATTAAAGGTAGTTCCACGTTCCGCAGTGGTTGCACAACCTTCCGGTGGAACCCTCACGTGTGAAATTAGGTTGCTCACTCAAGATCACGGTGGCACATTGGTCCAAAGTGTCCGATGTGTTTTTCAGTTTTGTGGGTACACTCGTAGTAATGATATGCTCATAATGCATTTCTCATAAGGTTTACTCGGAATGTATTCGAGGATGAATCCCGTGAGACCTTGCTTTGAATCTGATATCTCTTTTTGGTTGGTACCTTTGTTATGAGTGTTTGTTGAGTATAAAGGACGCCGATCACATGATCTAATAATTTGTCTTACTGAAATGGTAAATATGGAAGATCAACAAAAGATTCAGAATAAATTTGACGTCTCTTTGACCCTAAAGGATAGTAGTTAACCGTGTTTGGTTACCCATATGGGGAAGTAAAATTTAGAGAGAGCTCGTTATGGCACTACGGAAGAATAGGCATGGAGGACAGTTGAGTTTGTACGTGATTCGATCAAGTAGAGTAATGAAATAGTATGACATGCTTATGGTCTTATATAGAGTTTTTGAGAAGTGCAAATAGGCGACTATGTTCTGTCCATCCTCTCGATCATGAAAGGATGATAGAGAAGAAGGCTAATACAGGATACAGAGCAAACTCCATATGTTCAATGTTTACTGAATAGTTAGTGAAGAGTGTATTGTGAAATTGGCTTCACATCTAAAGGACGTAGTGAAATGTTTGGCTCTTAGCAGGAGTAGGTCCTTGAAGACGGAATAAAGTGGTAATGTGAAAGCAGGCTTCGAAATACGATTGTGTTTGGATGATAATACATCTAGATATAGCCAATCGTGTTTTATGTGGATTCGCGTTATGATGGCGAGGTATACGGCCTCGGGTGTGTGAATCAAACAGGTTGCACTACTGTACCTCTGATCGGTATAATTAAGACCTTTGAATAACATCCTGCCGGTCGC
The DNA here is from genome assembly GCA_015478945.1 of Trachelipus rathkii. Taxonomy (NCBI): domain Eukaryota; kingdom Metazoa; phylum Arthropoda; class Malacostraca; order Isopoda; family Trachelipodidae; genus Trachelipus; species Trachelipus rathkii. The sequence continues at coordinate 2,730 of JABUQX010062085.1, forward strand.
TCTATAGTACTCTCCAGTCAAAGGGTGCTGATCGTGAAAAGCTAAAAGTGAGAGGTTAACCCTCCACAGGGTTAGTTGATGTTAGTTGGCTAGTTTTCTCGTATTTCTGTTTTTTGTCTTAAGAGCATTCGCAGAAGGCATTGAATTGTTTTGTGTTTGTTTGACTTGGCATTATTCTCCGAGAATATAAAAAATCGTTATTGAGACGGTTCTCATGCTAAGGAAATTGTGTTGTATCAAAAAGAAAAATTTTTTCTGAGACCTCACTTTCTACGACCATGAAGGTTTGTCAATGAAGATGTAGGAGACAAAATGGTATTTTTACGAAGCTATGATCGGAAATGAGAATAAGCGCTGAGTCTGCCACAGGGTTGATGAATGATTTTCGGGGTGCAAAATTGCCAGCGCTTCTTCGCTATTAGTGCGCTTTATACGGAAGATAACCCCATTATACGCCAGACCTTCCGTGTCACTTTCCTCCCTCAGTTTGTGGAATCGTGTGCAGATCTCGAGAGTAAGAAACAGTGTGTAAGAGAGTTTGACGCGGACTTTAGGTGTGTTATGGTAAAAAGATAGTGTGAGTCTCCTTGGAATTCAGTCCGATGCTGCCTCGAGGCTCTGATTACAAAATGTATGCGTACCGTTTTGAAGTTTAGTGGTACTCGATTTAATCGTCCAGGTGAAATGAAAGCTGGAGAGAGGATAGGTTCTTAATCCTAATTGTCTGTCTTACATAGAATGCGTGTATAGTAATGTATGTGCAAGACAAGAAAGAGTCTTTTTACGAAAAATGATCTGGTCGTGGGGTAATTTATCAGATGCCAGTGGATAGAGGATAGTCGGTTTGTTGATCTTGCCTTTTCAACTGAGCATTTAAGCTGCCAACTATACCAGTATTTTACGGAATTTGAGCTTGTGGGTAGTCCACATGCTTCCAGCGGCGTCATTCAGACGAGCGATGGAATGCTGGTTATTGAATGATTCTTTTCCCAGTAGAATGAGATGGTGGTTCCATAGTACTCAAACTAGTGATCATGACTGAATCTTCTCTCTCTGTAGCATTCCTTTTTCGAACGTTCTAGTTGAATGATCTGTGTTGAAAAAGTTAGAAGAGATAGGAAATGAGCTAAATGTGAAGTCGAAAAGTCGCTGCTAGCGTTTTTGCGGATGAGTTGGAATTCTGGGAACAAGGTGGTTGTAGCCGACTTTTTACTGATAGCATCTAAATGAGTGAAGAGCATTAATAGTTTATTGAGTAGGACGAGTTCGGGCAGTTTTCTCCCTCACAGGACAAGCTCCACTTTCGACGATGATGCATTTTTAGAGTTTGTATTGAAGTTTAGGAAGGAGTTTTATCGTACAAGATTGTTCTAGGGTAGTGACGTGAACCACTCTTGGACTGAATCGGATCTGGGAAAAGAGATGATAACGTCCGTTGCGACTAGGAATACTATGAATGATATCAGAAGCGTTTTGAAAAATGATAGAATAGCCTGTACCTCGGCGTAGGACTGCTAAGCCGGCTTTCATTGTCCAGATCTATAGTGATAATCGCCTACACACCTTTTAGGGCAAGTTATTACAGTATGCAAGCGGGAGTGAGTATTGTCAATTGAGCGGGTTTGTTCTGAATTGCAAGAACACCTGTGTCGATCTGGATGGGAATAATCGAAACGAAACGACTCGATGCGCTCAATGTTTTCGACAAGCAGTTATCATAGGTTATGACAGAGCGAAAGTTACTTTCGCTTAGCGTATTGAAAGAAGATTTTTTCTGGCCTGATCGAGGTTTTATTTGTTGTTGAAATCGTTCTGTCGTAATCCAGTTTTTTGTAATGTGAATTTCAAGTTCATTGTGACCGAACATGGACCCAGCCAACCCTTGGTGTATTTGTTGTGTTCTCATAGAAATTCGAGGATTAAGGCTTGAGTGAGTCGGCTTGCAAGGTACTTGGAAGATTTGAGTGATTTTGACTATGTGGTTGAGTAATGTCCCAGGTGAAAGGAATGAGATTGCTGATTTGATGTCGAGAATTGCCTGGAGTGAGGAGTATGAGTGACACAAGGTTCAGCTCGATCAGACTCACGGAATTTTGCCTAAGGGATTTGATGAAGGGATAACGAAATGTCAGGGTGGGGGGGTGGATTCTATGTTACACTAAAAGTGTGTCTGTATCGAGGTTCGAGAGGACATTAGCTAGGGATCAGTGGTTCAGCTTCATCGAAGAATGTGCCTGAAGGAGTTATAGAAGAATTGGGGAGGGAATTTATGATTGAGGTGTGGTAAGAAACCCAGAGGAGATAGGGATATTAGAGCACATGGTGCAAATATTTTTCATAGAAGGAGTTAACAGGCTATTGTGTAAATGTAGGCTGTGCTTTCTCCGGTGCTAACAGGTATTGAACTTTGTTTGTTGTATGTAGAATGTTGTTTAAGCATAGTTGTATATGTTGTGCTTAGGCAGTAGAGGACTAGCAGATTTATGTTCATATGGGCAAGCTGTAGGGTGTAAAAGTGGTCCAGCTCAATAAGTGGTCGGCTTTAAAATTTACAGTGTTTAAGTGGTCTGTACATTACAATATGGGTAATCGAGTAAAAAGAGCTATGATAGGAAGTATGTGTTGGAATCGGAGTTGGAGAGGAGTGTCTGGGAGAGGGTGATGAGAATGTGAAAATAGAGTTTGTACCAGGTGAAATCGAAGAGGCTATAGTAGTAAACTCGGTGAAACATAGGGATGCCCCTAGCTGATAAGAATGGAGGTGAAAGCTGCAGTGAATGGGAGAGATTTTTGTGGATCTGTATATGGCTCATATTTTCTTTTAGGTCGAATTCCTGCGATCTGTGGTAACGTAATGATTTGAGCATAATTGTATTACTCGTAGGCGAGATAGAGAGAGGCTTAGGCAGGTTATCTATATAGTGACAGATACAATAACGGGTTGGTGTTCATGATGTTAGTGATTCTCTCGTTCTGCTTTTGAGAATGAGGTGTTATAATGTTATTGGTGTGGGTATGTATATTATTTAGATAATCTTCTTATTGTAATTTGTATATCTATTTAACACTTTTATTATTTATTATTTTTGAGTTGAGACTGAATTGCCTTTTTTGTTATTAGTTTTTCTTGTTGTTTGTATAAGACTTTTTGAGATGGTGTAATATTGTGTTTGTCCTTATTGATTAATACTTGGAAGGTTAGCAACATTTATGACTTAGTATTGTTAGTTTATTTTTATTTATGTCAGATTAGGTAGACATGTGTGTTGTTTGTTTGATTTTTGTTGTGCATGGTGACAGTTTGGTGTGGGGATTGTAAGATTTATCTTAGTTTTATGATTTTTATGATATGTATATTTGAGAATGAGTATATGTCTATTATGAGTGATGTCCTATCTTTAGTTGTTTTGTGTTTATGTATGTATTATATGTATTTTGTGTTTATAGTGTTTATTATTAGAAATATATATGTTGGCACACTATTTCTTTTTATATATTATAGTATAATGTATTTTATTTGTGCTTATTTCTTGTCGTTATTATTATTTTTTTATGTTGTTGTTTATTTTTTTTTGGTTTTTTTTTGGTTTGTGTTGGTTTGTGTGGTGGTTTTTTTTTAATTACTTTTATTATTTTGTGTTTTGTTTTTTCTTGTGATAGTATATTGAGTTTTTTTTTTGTAAAAGTTTATGTGATTTTTGTTTTTCTTCTTTTTTGTGTTTGTGTATGGGTACTCTTTTATCTGTTATGTGGTATGGGCGTATGTTGATCCTCTGTTATTTATTGTTGTCTTTATCATGTGGTGTATTTGTTTATTGTGTGGTTTATTGTCTAATGATATGTAGTATGTGTTAATTTGTTTAATTCGTCGTGTATATTTGAATTTTTTGTGATTCTTATCTTTATCTGTTGTTTATGAATGTATGTTTGAAATGTTTAGGATGATATGTATGTTAATCATTTTTCTCTTGTTGTTTATCGAATTTGGTTTATTAGAATTCCTATTTTTGAGTTAGCTAGTGATTTGATGTGTTTCGTGTTTGTCTTAGTGTCTTTTGCGAGTTGTGTTATTGTTAGTGTTTATTTGTGTGGTTGATTTCGGTGGAGCTTATATATTAAGTATTCGTTTGTTCTGTATGCTTGTGCCGGATTGAACTGATATACTTGACTTAGGTCTCGTATATGTGGCTAAGGGTGGTATAGGAAGTTTGTTGCCTGTATGTGTCGTATGTATAACCCGAAGCGAATGTTGGAGTGAATATGGAACTCGAGGAGTCTTGTAATGGGCAAAAAGTGCGTTTGAGCAACATGTTGAGTGATTGGCGGCACTCGAACATGTGACGCACGACGCCGAGTTGATATGACCTGAGTTCGAATGGGTTTAGCGAGAGGAACGATGGACGTTGAGTCGAGATGTTACGAATGATAGTGAAATGAGAAGAATGCATTTGGGACTTATTGTTATGGAAGAAGTGTTGTGGGCCTATAATATGACTTGTGCATTAGAGCACATTCTGTGTATGGTCTCCTTGATGTATGATATCCAGAATTCTTTGAAGACGTTGTAAACCCCAGGCTTGGGTTACCTTGAAGGTGACTCACGGGATTTTGGAGAAAGGTAGTTAAAGTTTGCCAGTTTATAAGGTAGCGGGACAAATAAGGTTTTTGAGGAATGTAATTGAGAAAGGTCGGTTGAACGTGAGTAAGATGAGAGAAAGTTTGAAGGGCCGTATATTGTAAAAAGGGTTATGTTGCTAATGGGGTTAGTTGTTATTTGTTTTGGATGGGTGAGAATCTGATGGTGGTACGAGATGAGTTTCGGCCCATCAGGTAGCAGTTGAGACGCGAGGGAAAGAAAACTCCTTCGTTATTTAAAGCGTGCACCATGTTCTAAGTTTTTAGTGAATGCGGATGACTTGAATGAGAAATGGGGATATAATGGATGATTTATGGTTAAAGGGGAAAGAGTTTAGTGTTGGTGGATAGAGATACCGAAGAAAGAGGTAAGAAGTGGGTTAGCTCGAAGGTAATTGTGAATTAGGTTAAGTGATATTTTAACTGATGACAATTAGAATTGAATGAGTATTGTATCAGGATTTTTGGTGTATCAAATGGTAATAACGAAGCAGGTTTATAGGATAATGTACCTACACCACGTTTGGCAAGTTTTTCCGTCTGAGTGAAAATGAGAGTGACTCGTTGCGGAGGAATTGAGAACTATTCTCAGACACAATCACGGAGTGACTGCAATATGTGAAGCTCAGGATTGATTTGAGTAAATCTCTTATACTCGTTGAGAGCTGGATTGGACTGAAGTAGTCGACATATATATAAGGCGATGCCTAGGAATGAGAGATGATCGAAAAAAGAGTATTTGCCAGAATATGTTCTGATGCTATTTACCTAGGAAGGAGTGTGAATCGAAGTTAGGCAGAGACTGGATGGAACAGAGCGGAAGGTGGGAATTATAATCCTCACGTGAAAAGTAAAGGAAATACTGAACGAGAACCGTTTCTTACTAGGAGTCAGAGGTGCTGTAAAAGAGTATGATTGGTGATGACAACCGGCGTTTATAAATGAGTGCGTAAATTGCTTAGTATTTGAACACAAGAGAGACCTAATTATAGGTTAGTGAAGGGATGTGGTGTTGTTGGTTTCAGTTTAGGATTTTTTTTTATTTTTTTCTCATCAAATTAAAATTTGTTTTTCCCCTTTTTTTTTTTAGGGTATGAGAGATGCACAAATGAAAGAGAAGAAGATGATAAGCTTGCCTTGCCTGAAGATAACATGGCGAGATGGAACGACACATGAATTTTTTAGACCGTCGCACCAACGCACGCAGAGATGAGTAATAAAGAGACAGACCGCAGTGTTTTTTTAGTTTGTGATTTTTATAAAAAAAAAAACAAACAGTGAATTAAATTCAATTAAAATTCAATGCTGTATAATTTAATTCAAGTTTGTCATTAACTTCTAAACTTTAACTAATTCTACGAGTTTATATCACAATATTAAAGTATGTTTGCTTTTTCTTAATCATATTTTATCGAAGAAACAGTTTCTAATATTGGTGAACACTTTATGTATATGATAAATTGAAGTAATTATATTTTTCCGGATATTCTTTGAATTCATCATAAATTTTGCAAAAGGGAATATATGCTTTACGATGCAATGAAAGTTCACTAATATGATGGTCATGGAAAAAGTTGAAATTATCTTTGATGGTGGATGGAATATGGTTGGACGGGTGAAGGACTCGCGGTATTTGCTCATGATGTAGAGTGTGTATTCATTTCCTTTCTCCATTATATCTCTCTAGGTAAGGGTAATCGAATTCCTCTTTCCCCTCAAAATCTATTCCTTTTACCCCTTTTCTGTTGAATTCACTTTTCTCGTCGATGTAATTCTATAATTGTCATTTATCATCTCACATTCTATGACGTATGTTGGAGATCAACTAGTAGATTTCTGTTCTTTTTTCAAGAATTGAAGTATTCGGGTTCTGGTGACTCCAGTGCGTAATTCTGATGGGATCCCTCGTCTTTTTCTTGGTCTGTATACTGATGGGTTAACCGTTGCCAGAAGAGTTCAGACCAAGAATAAAACACCACTCTCGACAAAACTCACATTTATACTGTCTCAGGAGTACCTTGTACTTGTTTACTGTCAACCCTTAGCACATCCAACAATTTTGATGTTGATTTTTTTTTGGTGAAATTACGTATATTGATTTTTTCTTTTTAAATATAGATACCTACAACATTACTTTAGACGTAAAACATTTTCTCCTATTTTGTGTAATCTGCTTCATTTACAATAATAACTGGCAGCAACTCTTTTAATGTCAGTAAACTATGAATTATGCCACTAACTGCATTGCAACTCAAAGTGCCTATTATTTAATTTCTAAAGAGATTATTCATTCAGCAGTGTTATGCTTTTAATTAATTTTACCATCTTTGTTATTCATAATTTGTTCTTATGAATATTGGCAACTGCCCTAAGTTATTGTTTATTCTTTTGTTTCATAAGAGGAGTTTATTGAGCATCAAACAGTTTACTACGTTTGACAACAGCTCACCAGTTGGACTGCTTCTTGTTGAGTGGACTCCCAATTATTTCTACGTAGTCTTCACTTCTGTCGACGTTCTTAGATTCAGTTGACTTAGGTCTACCCTGATCTAATTATTCAAGAGTGGTTTCACGCGGGCTAACACCCTATAAGGACTTGTGTCAATAGGATACTTCATACGAACTCATTTTGAAACTTAAAAAGTTGAGAAAGTGCACTATGTTCTACTACTCTTTATATCCCATAGTGAGAGATATTTTGGAAAATTTATAAAATATAAATAGATAAGTTAAAGAATTATGAAAATTTGATTATTAATATAAAAATTAAATAAGAAAAGTGAAATTATAAAAGTTGAAACAAACAAATTGGAAAAATTATTTAACAAACTCAGAAAGATGAAAAACTGAATATATAACGTAGAATAAATTTTAATAATACTGTATTCACCCAAAGCAATTTTTGTTCATACTATGAATAATTTTGAAAATTGAATGATTATTTTAGATAAAATTATAATAAAGTTCGATTTAATTTGTGGTCCTAATATTAGAAAAATATAAATACTATATATAGTAGAGTCAGACTAATATATATATTAATTATAAAAAGACAAATTTTGAACATATAACCAGTTTGGAGTAATTTCAAATTAACAGACAATATAAATGTAGTATCAATTAATATGATTATAATACTTTAAAATAAACAAAAGACATAGTAATTTAAATATATAAAAAGTATTGATATTTAAAAAAAAAAAAGTCATCATATTTTTTAATTACTTATTTTATCTATAAAATAGTTTGTGCCTGTAGTATAGTGATATAGATTGTTAGGATAATTCATTAATTGTAAGTACAAATATTGATTGTATAATAGATATGATTAGTTATATAGTTGGTATTGTATTATTAATCTTGTATATAACTTTGTTAGGAGGAACTAGGTAGCGGTCATAGTCCAGAGTATATGTAGTAAGTAGTATTTGCGATACTTTGTAGTAAAATTTTTTGAGTAATTTATCAAATAAAGTGGTAATTGGTATATATATATGATATAGTATATATAATGGGATATATCTTACTTCTGTAATTCGTGTATTTAAATAAATTTTGATGGTAGTTAATAAATATTTAAGTATATTATTATATAACATATAATTTTCATGACTATTGATCTATTAATCTATAGATATATATGTATTTATTATATATATATATAATTTAGTATATATTTTGTATTAGTTTTTATTTTATTTTTAATCTCACTTTTTATATTATGGGATTTTTTACCCTTCAACATTATCTTGATTCATAGTGTCTATAATACGTTTTTATTTTTTAGTAAATAATCTGCTACACATATAGAACTAGTGGAAGCTTCTTAAATGTGGTGGAATTCGATACACTGCGAAGAGGTCTACTTCAATACTACATGTAAAATGGTAACAATGAGAGGGAGGCGGAGTTAAAGGCGGATTTTCACTTATTTCGTGAGTGACTATTTAGTCAGATATTTTCTTTCTACTCGCTTAATTTTTCTCATTTTCTCACCGTGAGATGTGCACAATGTTAATTCAAGTGATGGCAGCACGAGATGTCATTTTTTTCGCATGCCCGCGCTTACTCGCACTAGTCTTCGGAAAAAAAGGATATGATGAGAGCAAGAGATATATAATTAATATTAATTATAGATATATATTATTAACATATTTATACTATACGCGGTATAGCTAGGTGAATTAGTAGTCGGTGAGATATAAGTACGGGTATATGATTTATTGAGAATTATTATATAATTATATTAATATAATATATATTATAGTATATATAATATATTATATAATTTAATTAATTATAATATATATATATATATAATTATAAATTAATATATAAATATATATTTTTAGATAGACAAGTAAAAGTGTCCTGTCACTTAACTGAGTGAAATTATCGTAAAACCTAACTACTAGTTGTGAGAGCTTCCTTAGTCGTTACTGACAATCGAAATGATCCTTGTGTCAATATAGTCACTACTATAACCAATCCCTAAAATCTACCCAAAAGTCACTAATCATGAGTTTTTTATATATACACCGAGAGCCTAGATTCCCATTAGATAACTGTTTCTCACATTTAATACAGTGTCTTATAACAATACAATTTAATCTAAATTTGATCCATTTGTCACATATAAAAACACAACTAAACATCCTGGCTGAGGGACTAGTTCGAACACGTTCGAAGAATCATTAGAAGGTAGAAGTATTGCACTCACTAGTTGAGATATATAGTTGATACCCATACCTACTCAGGTTATGAGTTATTGAAAAAAGGTAACCTTTGTTATTAGTATATTTGAATTGGCACATTTAAAAATAAAAAAATAAACTGAATATATGAGTAAATTATATATAATTTGAGACTAAAGATCTGGTATTACTTATATCTCAGTTTTATAACTTATTCTTAAAGTATGAATCATTAAATTATAATCAAGTATAACTATATTAAAAGGTTCTATCATATAGATATAATATATTATATTCTTATGATTAGAATTACACTACATACAATCGTTATAATCTTTAGAATATTAACTCAACTACAATTCAATTATTAAATGAGGTGAAATGTTAAATGAAAAATAAATTCCTCGAATCAGTTAGACCATTATCATTACTTATGTCACAATTTATATAATATAAGAGGGTAGATATTCACACTGAACTACTCCACATAATAATCATGTTATTATGCTAGTCAAAGGTATAAAATAATATGTACGGATTACTCAATGACTTAGGGAAGTTCAATCAAAATAAAGATAATATCTGAAAGTCCAAAAATGAGAGTGAAACACTAATACCCAAAAATATGACTTTGTTGACGCTGTGCTAACGCCAGAAGAATAAAGCCAAAGAGTGCGTCTAAAGCTCTCATTTTTGATTATCCCTTCACGCAAAGCAGGGACGATGAACAAAGAAATTGAAACACGAAGAAATAATAATAACTTTTCATGGATTGCGATAATCGCGAATCCGTAATAAATATACCTAAACCGTTAGTAGTGGTCAGTATAAATTGTATATTAGTATAATCTGCGTGATAATGGTACCTGATATTACTATACGAATTACCAGCTACCTTATTCTAGTATATCGTAAAATTATACCGATAGTCGAATCCTCACTCATAGTATGTGTGATATTGAAAATATTCTCGAATCCAAATTCCGTTAATATACCGATAGTTATACCTCATATATGTAATATAAATAAAGGTCATATTGATAATGATGTATTATCCGTTAATAATCTATATATATTAGGTATCCAGTGAAAGTAAATAGATTCCACGTCGATAATCTGAATCCGCCAATTTTCCTTCTTCTCGCGCCAATGTCACAGAGAGTGAGCATAATTCACGTAGCGTAAAATAGTATGCTATCGGTGAAATAGTGAAAGTAGTTAGTCAAGATGACATGTTGACAAAAGATCGAAAACTAAAAGCACCAGCCAGTTACACAAGAGCCCCAATACGTAATTTAATTGTACATATGATGATATAACTTCCTTTGCAGTCAGTAAAAATCCACCCTTAATACTTTCCATAAGAGCTTTCAGGCGGGACTAGCACGAGTGAAAGAGGAGAGACACTACACTTAATGTGTGCTATAATTTCGTTCATGTGTTATTTAAATGGGTTTATTCTCTTTTGTCCAGGCTGGTCCAGCAGCACACCCCTGATATTTATTCTATTGTTTGATTCTCCTATGTTAATAAATAATTTCTTCTATTAATATATATATTATATATTTATATATATACCTGAATAGTAGTATATATTACTTCAAAAACCCCGCATTCAACTCTCTATTAATGTACACCTTTTAATTCTCAGCCTTACTGTACCAAAATCGCACAAGCTATTATCTGCACTTCATCACAGACATACCTTTACTGACTTACAATCTCAACGGGTTGTTACTTACTGAGCTCCTAGTATACTATCAGAGGATCCGGTATATATATATAAATTCTCTGAAGAGACGACATCACATGATACCACATATAGGGAGGGTCTCGCCGTTACACCAAGCGACGGGCTATCATTCATCCTTTCCACATGACCAATACCATATCAACGTATCTTTCATTTATTCTGCTCTAAGTTTCCACTTGTCACGAGCGCCAGCACATAGCACCTTCTCTCACACTGAACGCTTCTTCCATACGCTTATTTAATATAAGTTTTTTTTTTTTTCACTCTAACGCCTAGAGTACAGTCGCCAGTAAGAGAGTTTTTCTCTCATGGTAGAAAACGATATATCGAGAACTTTGAGAGATCTATAATACCATCTTGATTCTAAGACCATAGTATATACTACTGATCTTATATCCATTCACATACACTAGTGACTTATACAAATGCTTACCTAATGTAAGACCCAAAGCACACTGCGCAGAGGAACATTAGATCCCTATTACTCACTCAACTCAATATTAATTTGACACACAGTGGCCATCACCAAGTAGGCTGCCATTACAAACGTTTCCTAGCTGTACGCTTCTCGTGCTATCATACCGAATCCCTTTTTCATATACACTATTCAATATCATCCTTTATACTTAATATAATTGATTGATTTATATAGATAATATAAAATATATAATATATATACTATATATATATACTATATATATAAAAAAATATAATATTAATAATTATATATATATTAATAATTATATATATATATATATATATATATATCAATGACACTCACCACCACAAAGCGACCTCATGCAGATGAAATGGACTGAAGGCACAAGGATGACAACACAAAAATATCAACTTCCCGATTCAATCTGTCGTTCCATTTGGATCTTTTGTAAGCAGAGTTCCTCGTTTTGTTTAACAACGATTAGTTTCACGCCCTTCATATCGGGGGGGGGGGAGGGAGGGAAGAGAAAATATTATTAAGTACACCAGAAAAACTGATGAATGTAACCTAGTTTTTAAAGTGTAAATCTTAAAGTTAGAAAAAAAATATAACTTTTAAAATACCAACAACATTAAAAAATTTATACAAAGTTTTTCGTTTCCTGCAAGTATTACCAGAAGTGGGAGCAGGAACACACAACTCACCTGCGTACACAACGATCCCTTCAACGTAATCTGTGTTTTTGATAAC